>CAXDIW010000310.1:0-237000 GCA_963989415.1 Cerceris ruficornis | reverse complement strand
GCTCGTAGTTCACTTAAACATGAAGAACAAAAAATTGGCGAATGGTACTGTTTGGATGCTTTGCATATATGTTTCTTAGACTATATAGAAGCAATATATACAAAGATTTCAACCATCTAACTGTTCCATTCATTGTTCTACTTGTCGAAAGTTACAAATAATTTCCGATAAAGGATTAACAATGGGGCTCGTAGTTCACTTAAACATGAAGAACAAAAAATTGGCGAATGGTACTGTTTGGATGCTTTGCATATATGTTTCTTATACTATATAGAAGCAATATATACAAAGATTTCAACCATCTACCTGTTCCATTCATTGTTCTACTTGTCGAAAGTTACAAATAACTTCCGATAACGGATTAACCATTGGGGCTCATTGTTCACTTAAACTTGAAGAACAAAAAATTGGCGAATTGTACTGTTTGGATGCTTTGCATATATGTTTCTTATACTATATAGAAGCAATATATACAAAGATTTCAACCGTCTACCTGTTCCATTCACTGTTCTACTTGTCGAAATTTACAAATAATTTCCGTTAAGGGATTAACAATGGGGATCGTAGTTCACTTAAACTTGAAGAACAAAAAATTGGCGAATTGTACTGTTTGGATGCTTTGCGTACATGTTTCTTAGACTATATGGAAGCAATATATACAAATATTTCAACCGTCTAACTGTTCCATTCATTGTTCTACTTGTCGAAAGTTACAAATAATTTCCGATAAAGGATTAACAATGGGGCTCGTAGTTCACTTAAACATGAAGAACAAAAAATTGGCGAATGGTACTGTTTGGATGCTTTGCATATATGTTTCTTAGACTATATAGAAGCAATATATACAAAGATTTCAACCGTCTACCTGCTCCATTCATTGTTCTACTTGCCGAAATTTACAAATAATTTCCTTTAAAGGATTAACAATGGGGCTCGTAGTTCACTTAAACTTGAAGAGCAAAAAATTGGCGAATTGTACTGTTTGGACGCTTTGCATATTTGTTTCTTAGACTATTTAGATGCAATATATAGAAAGATTTCACCCGTCTACCTGTACTATTCACTGTTCTACCTGTAGAAAGTTACAAATAATTTCCGATAAAAGATTAACAATGGGGCTCATTGTTCACTTAAACTTGAAGGACAAAAAATTGGCGAATTGCACTGTTTGGATGCTTTGCATATATGTTTCGTAGATTATATAGAATCAATATATACAATGATTTCAACCGTCTACCTGATCCATTCATTGTTCTACTTGTCGAAATTTACAAATAATTTCCTTTAAAGGATTAACAATGGGGCTCGTAGTTCACTTAAACTTGAAGAGCAAAAAATTGGCGAATTGTACTGTTTGGATGCTTTGCATATATGTTTCTTAGACTATATAGAAGCAACATATACAAAGATTTCAACCGTCTACCTGTTCCATTCATTGTTCTACTTGCCGAAATTTACAAATAATTTCCTTTAAAGGATTAACAATGGGGCTCGTAGTTCACTTAAACTTGAAGAGCAAAAAATTGGCGAATTGTACTGTTTGGATGCTTTGCATATATGTTTCTTAGACTATTTAGAAGCAATATATACAAAGATTTCAACCGTCTACCTGTTCCATTCATTATTCTACTTGTCGAAAGTTACAAATAATTTCCGATAAAAGATTAACAATGGGGCTCATTGTTCACTTAAACTTGAAGGACAAAAAATTGGCGAATTGCACTGTTTGGATGCTTTGCATATATGTTTCGTAGATTATATAGAATCAATATATACAATGATTTCAACCGTCTACCTGATCCATTCATTGTTCTACTTGTCGAAATTTACAAATAATTTCCTTTAAAGGATTATCAATGGGGCTCGTTGTTCACTTAAACTTGAAGAACAAAAAATTGGCGAATGGTACTGTTTGGATGCTTTGCATATATGTTTCTTAGATTATATAGAAGCAATATTTACAAAGATTTCAACCGTCTACCTGTTCCATTCATTGTTCTACTTGTCGCAAGTTACAAATAATTTCCGTTAAAGTATTAACAATGGGGCTCGTAGTTCACTTAAACTTGAAGATCAAATAATTGGCGTATTGTACTGTTTGGATGCTTTGCATATTTGTTTCTTAGACTATTTAGATGCAATATATAGAAAGATTTCACCCGTCTACCTGTACTATTCACTGTTCTACTTGTAGAAAGTTACAAATAATTTCCATTTCATGATTATCGATGGGGCTCGTTGTTCACTTAAACTTGAAGAACAAAAAATTGGCGAATGGTACTGTTTGGATGGTTTACATATATGTTTCTTAGACTATTTAGAAGCAATATATACAAAGATTTCAACCGTCTACCTGTTCCATTCATTGTTCTGCTTGTCGAAAATTACAAATAATTTCCTTTAAAGTATTAACAATGGGGCTCGTAGTTCACTTAAACTTGAAGAAAAAAAAATTGGCGAATGTTACTGTTTGGATGCTTTGCATATACGTTTCTTAGATTATATAGAAGCAATATATACAAAGATTTCAACCGTCTACCTGTTCCATTCATTGTTATACTTGTCGAAATTTACAAATAATTTCCATTTCATGATTATCAATGGGGCTCGCTGTTCACTTAAACTTGAAGATCAAAAAATTGGCGATTGTTACTGTTTGGATGCTTTGCATATATGTTTCGTAGACTATATAGAAGCAATATATACAATGATTTCAACCGTCTACATGAACCATTCATTGTTCTACTTGTCGAAATTTACAAATAATTTCCGATAAAGGATTAACCATTGGGGCTCGTTGTTCACTTAAACTTGAAAAACAAAAAATTGGCGAATTGTACTGTTTGGATGCTTTGCATATATGTTTCTTAGACTATATAGAAGCAATATATACATTGATTTCAACCGTCTACCTGTTCCATTCATTGTTCTACTTGTCGGAAGTTACAAATAATTTCCGTTAAAGTATTAACAATGGGGCTCGTAGTTCACTTAAACATGAAGATGAAATAATTGGCGAATGGTACTGTTTGGATGCTTTGCATATATGTTTCTTAGACTATATGGAAGCAATATATACAAAGATTTCAACCGTCTGCGTGTTCCAATCATTGTTCAACTTGTAGAAAGTTACAATTAATTTCCGTTAAAGGATTAACAATGGGGCTCGTAGTTCACTTAAACTTGAAGAACAAAAAATTGGCGAATTGTAATGTTTGGATGCTTTGCATATATGTTTCGTAGGCTATATAGAAGCAATATATACAAAGAATTCAACCGACTACCTGTTCCATTCATTGTTCTACTTGTCGAAAGTTACAAATAATTTCCGATAAAGGATTAACCATTGGGGCTCATTGTTCACTTAAACTTGAAAAACAAAAAATTGGCGAATTGTACTGTTTGGATGCTTTGCATATATGTTTCTTAGACTATATGGAAGCATTATATACAATGATTTCAACCGTCTACCTATTCCATTCATTGTTCTACTTGTCGAAATTTACAAATAATTTCCTTTAAAGGATTAACAATGGGGCCCGTTGTACACTTCAACTTGAAGTACAATAAATTGGCGAATTGTACTGTTTGGATGCTTTGCATATACGTTTCTTAGACTATATAGAAGCAATATATACAGAGATTTCAACCGTCAACTTGTTCCACTCATTGTTCTACTTGTCGAAAGTTACAAATAATTTCCATTTCATGATTATCAATGGGGCTCGATCTTCACTTAAATTTGAAGATCAAAAAATTGGCGAATGTTACTGTTTAGATGCTTTGCATATAGATTTCGTAGACTATATAGAAGGAACATATACAAAGATTTCAACCGTCTACCTGTTCTATTCATTGTTCTACTTGTAGAAAGTTACAAATAATTTCCGTTTCATGATTATCAATGGGGCTTGTTGTTCACATAAACTTGAAGAACAAAAAATTGGCGAATGGTACTGTTTGGATGATTTGCATATATGTTTCTTAGACTATATGGAAGCAATATATACAAAGATTTCAACCGTCTACGTGTTCCAATCATTGTTCTACTTGTCGAAATTTACAAATAATTTCATTTAAAGGATTAACAATGGGGCTCGTTGTTCACTTAAACTTGAAGAACAAGAAATTGGCGAATTGTACTGTTTGGATGCTTTGCATATATGTTTCTTAGACTATATAGAAGCAATATATACAATGATTTCAACCGTCTACCTGTTCCATTCATTGTTCTACTTGTCGAAAATTACAAATAATTTCCGATAAAGGATTAATCATTGGTGCTCATTGTTCACTTAAACTTGAAGAACAAAAAATTGGCAAATGGTACTGTTTGGATGCTTTGCATATATGATTCTTAGACTATTTAGAAGCAATATATAGAAAGATTTCACCCGTCTACCTGTACTATTCATTGTTCTACTTGTAGAAAGTTACAAATAATTTACATTTCATGATTATCAATGGGGCTCGTTGTTCACTTAAACTTGAAGAAGAAAAAATGGGAAAATGGTACTGTTTGGATGCTTTGCATATATGTTTCTTAGATTATATAGAAGCAATATATATAAAGATTTCAACCGTCTACCTGTTCCATTCATTGTACTACTTGTCGTAAATTACAAATAATTTCCGATAAAGGATTAACCATTGGGGCTCATTGTTCACTTAAACTTGAAGAACAAAAAATTGGCGAATGGTACTGTCAGGATGCTTTGCGTACATGTTTCTTAGACTATATGGAAGCAATATATACAAAGATTTCAACCGTCTACCTGTTCTATTCATTGTTCTACTTGTAGAAAGTTACAAATAATTTCCGTTTCATGATTATCAATGGGGCTCGTTGTTCACTTAAACTTGAAGAACAAAAAATTGGCGAATGGTACTGTCTGGATGCTTTGCGTACATGTTTCTTAGACTATATGGAAGCAATATATACAAAGATTTCAACCGTCTACCTGTTCTATTCATTGTTCTACTTGTAGAAAGTTACAAATAATTTCCGTTTCATGATTATCAATGGGGCTCGTTGTTCACTTAAACTTGAAGAACAAAAAATTGGCGAATGGTACTGTTTGGATGCTTTGCATATATGTTTCTTAGACTATATGGAAGCAATATATACAAAGATTTCAACCTTCTGCGTGTTCCAATCATTGTTCTACTTGTAGAAAGTTACAATTAATTTCCGTTAAAGGATTAACAATGGGGCTCGTAGTTCACTTAAACTTGAAGAACAAAAAATTGGCGAATTGTACTGTTTGGATGCTTTGCATATATGTTTCGTAGGCTATATAGAAGCAATATATACAAAGAATTCAACCGACTACCTGTTCCATTCATTGTTCTACTTGTCGAAAGTTACAAATAATTTCCGATAAAGGATTAACCATTGTGGCTCATTGTTCACTTAAACTTGAAAAACAAAAAATTGGCGAATTGTACTGTTTGGATGCTTTGCATATATGTTTCTTAGACTATATGGAAGCATTATATACAATGATTTCAACCGTCTACCTATTCCATTCATTGTTCTACTTGTCGAAATTTACAAATAATTTCCTTTAAAGGATTAACAATGGGGCTCGTTGTACACTTAAACTTGAAGCACAATAAATTGGCGAATTGTACTGTTTGGATGCTTTGCATATACGTTTCTTAGACTATATAGAAGCAATATATACAAAGATTTCAACCGTCAACTTGTTCCACTCATTGTTCTACTTGTCGAAAGTTACAAATAATTTCCATTTCATGATTATCAATGGGGCTCGCTCTTCACTTAAATTTGAAGATCAAAAAATTGGCGATTGTTACTGTTTAGATGCTTTGCATATATGTTTCTTAGACTATATGGAAGCAATATATACAAAGATTTCAACCGTCTACGTGTTCCAATCATTGTTCTACTTGTCGAAATTTACAAATAATTTAATTTAAAGGATTAACAATGGGGCTCGTTGTTCACTTAAACTTGAAGATCAAAAAATTGGCGATTGTTACTGTTTGGATGCTTTGCATATATGTTTCTTAGATTATATAGAAGCAATATATACAAAGATTTCAACCGTCTACCAGTTCCATTCATTGTTCTACTTGTCGCAAGTTACAAATAATTTCCGTTAAAGTATTAACAATGGGGCTCGTAGTTCACTTAATCTTGCAGTTCAGATAATTGGCGAATTGTACTGTTTGGATGCTTTGCATATATGTTTCTTAGACTATTTAGAAGCAATATATAGAAAGATTTCACCCGTCTACCTGTACTATTCATTGTTCTACTTGTAGAAAGTTACAAATAATTTCCATTTCATGATTATCGATGGGGCTCGTTGTTCACTTAAACTTGAAGAACAAAAAATTGGCGAATGGTACTGTTTGGATGGTTTACATATATGTTTCTTAGACTATTTAGAAGCAATATATACAAAGATTTCAACCGTCTACCTCTACTATTCATTGTTCTACTTGTAGAAAGTTACAAATAATTTCCATTTCATGATTATCAATGGGGCTCGCTGTTCACTTAAACTTGAAGGTCAAAAAATTGGCGATTGTTACTGTTTAGATACTTTGCATATATGTGTCTTAGATTATATAGAAGCAATATATACAAAGATATCAACCGTCTACCTGTTCCATTCCTTGTTCTACTTGCCGAAATTTACAAATAATTTCCTTTAAAGGATTAACAATGGGGCTCGTAGTTCACTTAAACTTGAAGAGCAAAAAATTGGCGAATTGTACTGTTTGGACGCTTTGCATATATGTTTCTTGGACTATATAGAACCAATATATACAATGATTTCAACCGTCTACGTGTTCCAATCATTGTTCTACTTCTCGAAATTTACAAATAATTTCCTTTAAAGGATTAACAATGGGGCTCGTAGTTCACTTAAACTTGAAGAACAAAAAATTGGCGTATTGTACTGATTGGATGCTTTGCATATATGTTTCTTAGACTATTTAGAAGCAATATATACAAAGATTTCAACCGTCTACCTGTTCCATTCATTGTTCTACTTGTCGAAAGTTACAAATAATTTCCGATAAAAGATTAACAATGGGGCTCATTGTTCACTTAAACTTGAAGGACAAAAAATTGGCGAATTGCACTGTTTGGATGCTTTGCATATATGTTTCGTAGATTATATAGAAGCAATATTTACAAAGATTTCAACCGTCTACCTGTTCCATTCATTGTTCTACTTGTCGAAAATTACAAATAATTTCCGATAAAGGATTAATCATTGGTGCTCATTGTTCACTTAAACTTGAAGAACAAAAAATTGGCAAATGGTACTGTTTGGATGCTTTGCATATATGATTCTTAGACTATTTAGAAGCAATATATAGAAAGATTTCACCCGTCTACCTGTACTATTCATTGTTCTACTTGTAGAAAGTTACAAATAATTTACATTTCATGATTATCAATGGGGCTCGTTGTTCACTTAAACTTGAAGAAGAAAAAATGGGAGAATGGTACTGTTTGGATGCTTTGCATATATGTTTCTTAGATTATATAGAAGCAATATATACAAAGATTTCAACCGTCTACCTGTTCTATTCATTGTTCTACTTGTAGAAAGTTACAAATAATTTCCGTTTCATGATTATCAATGGGGCTCGTTGTTCACTTAAACTTGAAGAACAAAAAATTGGCGAATGGTACTGTCTGGATGCTTTGCGTACATGTTTCTTAGACTATATGGAAGCAATATATACAAAGATTTCAACCGTCTACCTGTTCTATTCATTGTTCTACTTGTAGAAAGTTACAAATAATTTCCGTTTCATGATTATCAATGGGGCTCGTTGTTCACTTAAACTTGAAGAACAAAAAATTGGCGAATGGTACTGTTTGGATGCTTTGCATATATGTTTCTTAGACTATATGGAAGCAATATATACAAAGATTTCAACCTTCTGCGTGTTCCAATCATTGTTCTACTTGTAGAAAGTTACAATTATTTTCCGTTAAAGGATTAACAATGGGGCTCGTAGTTCACTTAAACTTGAAGAACAAAAAATTGGCGAATTGTACTGTTTGGATGCTTTGCATATATGTTTCGTAGGCTATATAGAAGCAATATATACAAAGAATTCAACCGACTACCTGTTCCATTCATTGTTCTACTTGTCGAAAGTTACAAATAATTTCCGATAAAGGATTAACCATTGGGGCTCATTGTTCACTTAAACTTGAAAAACAAAAAATTGGCGAATTGTACTGTTTGGATGCTTTGCATATATGTTTCTTAGACTATATGGAAGCATTATATACAATGATTTCAACCGTCTACCTATTCCATTCATTGTTCTACTTGTCGAAATTTACAAATAATTTCCTTTAAAGGATTAACAATGGGGCTCGTTGTACACTTAAACTTGAAGCACAATAAATTGGCGAATTGTACTGTTTGGATGCTTTGCATATACGTTTCTTAGACTATATAGAAGCAATATATACAAAGATTTCAACCGTCAACTTGTTCCACTCATTGTTCTACTTGTCGAAAGTTACAAATAATTTCCATTTCATGATTATCAATGGGGCTCGATCTTCACTTAAATTTGAAGATCAAAAAATTGGCGATTGTTACTGTTTAGATGCTTTGCATATAGGTTTCGTAGACTATATAGAAGGAACATATACAAAGATTTCAACCGTCTACCTGTTCTATTCATTGTTCTACTTGTAGAAAGTTACAAATAATTTCCGTTTCATGATTATCAATGGGGCTTGTTGTTCACATAAACTTGAAGAACAAAAAATTGGCGAATGGTACTGTTTGGATGATTTGCATATATGTTTCTTAGACTAAATGGAAGCAATATATACAAAGATTTCAACCGTCTACGTGTTCCAATCATTGTTCTACTTGTCGAAATTTACAAATAATTTCATTTAAAGTATTAACAATGGGGCTCGTTGTTCACTTAAACTTGAAGAACAAGAAATTGGCGAATTGTACTGTTTGGATGCTTTGCATATATGTTTCTTAGACTATATATAAGCAATATATACAATGATTTCAACCGTCTACCTGTTCCATTCATTGTTCTACTTGTCGAAAATTACAAATAATTTCCGATAAAGGATTAATCATTGGTGCTCATTGTTCACTTAAACTTGAAGAACAAAAAATTGGCAAATGGTACTGTTTGGATGCTTTGCATATATGTTTCTTAGACTATTTAGAAGCAATATATAGAAAGATTTCACCCGTCTACCTGTACTATTCATTGTTCTACTTGTAGAAAGTTACAAATAATTTCCATTTCATGATTATCAATGGGGCTCGTTGTTCACTTAAACTTGAAGAACAAAAAATTGGCGAATGGTACTGTTTGGATGCTTTGCATATATGTTTCTTAGATTATATAGAAGCAATATATACAAAGATTTCAACCGTCTACCTGTTCCATTCATTGTTCTACTTGTCGAAATTTACAAATAATTTTCTTTAAAGGATTAACAATTGGGCTCGTTGTACACTTATACTTGATGACCAAAAAATTGGCAAATGGTACTGTTTGGATGCTTTGCGTACATGTTTCTCAGAATATATGGAAGCAATGTATACAAAGATTTCAACCGTCTACGTGTTCCAATCATTGTTCTACTTGTCGAAATTTACAAATAATTTCCTTTAAAGGATTAACAATTGGGCTCGTTGTTCACTTAAACTTGAAGAACAATAAATTGGCGAATTGTACTGTTTGGATGCTTTGCATATATGTTTCTTAGACTATATAGAAGCAATATATACAAAGAATTCAACCGTCTACCTGTTCCATTCATTGTTCTACTTGTCGAAAGTTACAAATAATTTCCGATAAAGGATTAACCATTGGGGCTCGTTGTTCACTTAAACTTGAAAAACAAAAAATTGGCGAATTGTACTGTTTGGATGCTTTGCATATATGTTTCTTAGACTATATAGAAGCAATATATACATTGATTTCAACCGTCTACCTGTTCCATTCATTGTTCTACTTGTCGGAAGTTACAAATAATTTCCGTTAAAGTATTAACAATGGGGCTCGTAGTTCACTTAAACATGAAGATGAAATAATTGGCGAATGGTACTGTTTGGATGCTTTGCATATATGTTTCTTAGACTATATGGAAGCAATATATACAAAGATTTCAACCGTCTACCTGTTCTATTCATTGTTCTACTTGTAGAAAGTTACAAATAATTTCCGTTTCATGATTATCAATGGGGCTCGTTGTTCACTTAAACTTGAAGAACAAAAAATTGGCGAATGGTACTGTTTGGATGCTTTGCATATATGTTTCTTAGACTATATGGAAGCAATATATACAAAGATTTCAACCTTCTGCGTGTTCCAATCATTGTTCTACTTGTAGAAAGTTACAATTAATTTCCGTTAAAGGATTAACAATGGGGCTCGTAGTTCACTTAAACTTGAAGAACAAAAAATTGGCGAATTGTACTGTTTGGATGCTTTGCATATATGTTTCGTAGGCTATATAGAAGCAATATATACAAAGAATTCAACCGACTACCTGTTCCATTCATTGTTCTACTTGTCGAAAGTTACAAATAATTTCCGATAAAGGATTAACCATTGGGGATCATTGTTCACTTAAACTTGAAAAACAAAAAATTGGCGAATTGTACTGTTTGGATGCTTTGCATATATGTTTCTTAGACTATATGGAAGCATTATATACAATGATTTCAACCGTCTACCTATTCCATTCATTGTTCTACTTGTCGAAATTTACAAATAATTTCCTTTAAAGGATTAACAATGGGGCTCGTTGTACACTTAAACTTGAAGCACAATAAATTGGCGAATTGTACTGTTTAGATGCTTTGCATATAGGTTTCGTAGACTATATAGAAGGAACATATACAAAGATTTCAACCGTCTACCTGTTCTATTCATTGTTCTACTTGTAGAAAGTTACAAATAATTTCCGTTTCATGATTATCAATGGGGCTTGTTGTTCACATAAACTTGAAGATCAATAAATTGGCGAATTGTACTGTTTGGATGCTTTGCATATATGTTTCTTAGCCTACATAGAAGCATCATATACAAAGATTTCAACCGTCTACCTGTTCCATTCATTGTTCTACTTGTAGAAAATTACAATTAATTTCCGTTAAAGGATTAACAATGGGGCTCGTAGTTCACTTAAACTTGAAGAACAAAAAATTGGCGAATGGTACTGTTTGGATGCTTTGCATATATGTTTCTTAGACTATATAGAAGCAATATATACAAAGATTTCAACCGTCTACCTGTTCCATTCATTCTTCTACTTGTCGAAAGTTACAAATAATTTCCGTTAAAGGATTAACAATGGGGCTCATAATTCACTTAAACTTAAGAACAAAAAATTAGCGAATGGTACTGTTTGGATGCTTTGCATATATATTTCTTGGACTATATGGAAGCAATATATACAATGATTTCAACAGTCTACCTGTTCCATTCATTGTTCTACTTGTCGAAATTTACAAATAATTTCATTTAAAGGATTAACAATGGGGCTCGTTGTTCACTTAAACTTGAAGAGCAATAAATTGGCGAATTGTACTGTTTGGATGCTTTGCATATATGTTTCTTAGACTATATAGAAGCAATGTATACAAAGATTTCAACCGTCTACCTGTTCCATTCATTGTTCTACTTGTAGAAAGTTACAAATAATTTCCATTTCATGATTATCAATGGGGTTCGTTGTTCACTTAAACTTGAAGAAGAAAAAATTGGCGAATGTTACTGTTTAGATGCTTTGCATATATGTTTCTTAGACTATATGGAAGCAATATATACAAAGATTTCAACCGTCTACGTGTTCCAATCATTGTTCTACTTGTCGAAATTTACAAATAATTTCATTTAAAGTATTAACAATGGGGCTCGTTGTTCACTTAAACTTGAAGAACAAGAAATTGGCGAATTGTACTGTTTGGATGCTTTGCATATATGTTTCTTAGACTATATATAAGCAATATATACAATGATTTCAACCGTCTACCTGTTCCATTCATTGTTCTACTTGTCGAAAATTACAAATAATTTCCGATAAAGGATTAATCATTGGTGCTCATTGTTCACTTAAACTTGAAGAACAAAAAATTGGCAAATGGTACTGTTTGGATGCTTTGCATATATGTTTCTTAGACTATATGGAAGCAATATATACAAAGATTTCAACCGTCTACGTGTTCCAATCATTGTTCTACTTGTCGAAATTTACAAATAATTTCATTTAAAGTATTAACAATGGGGCTCGTTGTTCACTTAAACTTGAAGAACAAGAAATTGGCGAATTGTACTGTTTGGATGCTTTGCATATATGTTTCTTAGACTATATATAAGCAATATATACAATGATTTCAACCGTCTACCTGTTCCATTCATTGTTCTACTTGTCGAAAATTACAAATAATTTCCGATAAAGGATTAATCATTGGTGCTCATTGTTCACTTAAACTTGAAGAACAAAAAATTGGCAAATGGTACTGTTTGGATGCTTTGCATATATGTTTCTTAGACTATTTAGAAGCAATATATAGAAAGATTTCACCCGTCTACCTGTACTATTCATTGTTCTACTTGTAGAAAGTTACAAATAATTTCCATTTCATGATTATCAATGGGGCTCGTTGTTCACTTAAACTTGAAGAACAAAAAATTGGCGAATGGTACTGTTTGGATGCTTTGCATATATGTTTCTTAGATTATATAGAAGCAATATATACAAAGATTTCAACCGTCTACCTGTTCCATTCATTGTTCTACTTGTCGAAATTTACAAATAATTTCCTTTAAAGGATTAACAATTGGGCTCGTTGTACACTTATACTTGATGACCAAAAAATTGGCAAATGGTACTGTTTGGATGCTTTGCGTACATGTTTCTCAGAATATATGGAAGCAATGTATACAAAGATTTCAACCGTCTACGTGTTCCAATCATTGTTCTACTTGTCGAAATTTACAAATAATTTCCTTTAAAGGATTAACAATTGGGCTCGTTGTTCACTTAAACTTGAAGAACAATAAATTGGCGAATTGTACTGTTTGGATGCTTTGCATATATGTTTCTTAGACTATATAGAAGCAATATATACAAAGAATTCAACCGTCTACCTGTTCCATTCATTGTTCTACTTGTCGAAAGTTACAAATAATTTCCGATAAAGGATTAACCATTGGGGCTCATTGTTCACTTAAACTTGGAAAACAAAAAATTGGCGAATTGTACTGTTTGGATGCTTTGCATATATGTTTCTTAGACTATATGGAAGCAATATATACAATGATTTCAACCGTCTACCTATTCCATTCAATGTTCTACTTGTCGAAATTTACAAATAATTTCCTTTAAAGGATTTACAATTGGGCTCGTTGTACACTTAAACTTGAAGAACAATAAATTGGCGAATTGTACTGTTTGGATGCTTTGCATATATGTTTCTTAGACTATATAGAAGCAATATATACAAAGAATTCAACCGTATACCTGTTCCATTCATTGTTCTACTTGTCGAAAGTTACAAATTGTTAGAACTATACGAGAGGTGCCCGCATATCATTTTGTACTGCGTACGGCACTGCGCATAGGAATTCAGTTTATGTTAGAAGTCTTAAGTGTCGCGGCCGCCCTAGCTCTTTTTGAGCGCACCTCAGTCTGTTCTCTGTATACGCCCTACCCGGGACCACTAGTTATTATTTTTTCTGTAACGATTCAAATATATTTTCCACTTATATTAATTGGTTTACAATTAATTCAACGCGCACCCTGTTTACTCCTATCACAAATAATTTCCGATAAAGGATTAACCATTGGGGCTCGTTGTTCACTTAAACTTGAAAAACAAAAAATTGGCGAATTGTACTGTTTGGATGCTTTGCATATATGTTTCTTAGACTATATAGAAGCAATATATACATTGATTTCAACCGTCTACCTGTTCCATTCATTGTTCTACTTGTCGGAAGTTACAAATAATTTCCGTTAAAGTATTAACAATGGGGCTCGTAGTTCACTTAAACATGAAGATGAAATAATTGGCGAATGGTACTGTTTGGATGCTTTGCATATATGTTTCTTAGACTATATGGAAGCAATATATACAAAGATTTCAACCGTCTACCTGTTCTATTCATTGTTCTACTTGTAGAAAGTTACAAATAATTTCCGTTTCATGATTATCAATGGGGCTCGTTGTTCACTTAAACTTGAAGAACAAAAAATTGGCGAATGGTACTGTTTGGATGCTTTGCATATATGTTTCTTAGACTATATGGAAGCAATATATACAAAGATTTCAACCTTCTGCGTGTTCCAATCATTGTTCTACTTGTAGAAAGTTACAATTAATTTCCGTTAAAGGATTAACAATGGGGCTCGTAGTTCACTTAAACTTGAAGAACAAAAAATTGGCGAATTGTACTGTTTGGATGCTTTGCATATATGTTTCGTAGGCTATATAGAAGCAATATATACAAAGAATTCAACCGACTACCTGTTCCATTCATTGTTCTACTTGTCGAAAGTTACAAATAATTTCCGATAAAGGATTAACCATTGGGGATCATTGTTCACTTAAACTTGAAAAACAAAAAATTGGCGAATTGTACTGTTTGGATGCTTTGCATATATGTTTCTTAGACTATATGGAAGCATTATATACAATGATTTCAACCGTCTACCTATTCCATTCATTGTTCTACTTGTCGAAATTTACAAATAATTTCCTTTAAAGGATTAACAATGGGGCTCGTTGTACACTTAAACTTGAAGCACAATAAATTGGCGAATTGTACTGTTTGGATGCTTTGCATATACGTTTCTTAGACTATATAGAAGCAATATATACAAAGATTTCAACCGTCAACTTGTTCCACTCATTGTTCTACTTGTCGAAAGTTACAAATAATTTCCATTTCATGATTATCAATGGGGCTCGATCATCACTTAAATTTGAAGATCAAAAAATTGGCGAATGGTACTGTTTGGATGATTTGCATATATGTTTCTTAGACTATATGGAAGCAATATATACAAAGATTTCAACCGTCTACCTGTTCCATTCATTGTTCTACTTGTCGCAAGTTACAAATAATTTCCGTTAAAGTATTAACAATGGGGCTCGTAGTTCACTTAAACTTGAAGATCAAATAATTGGCGAATTGTACTGTTTGGATGCTTTGCATATTTGTTTCTTAGACTATTTAGAAGCAATATATAGAAAGATTTCACCCGTCTACCTGTACTATTGATTGTTCTACCTGTAGAAAGTTACAAATAATTTCCATTTCATGATTATCAATGGGGCTCGCTGTTCACTTAAACTTGAAGATCAAAAAATTGGCGATTGTTACTGTTTAGATGCTTTGCATATAGTTTTCGTAGACTATATACAAGCAACATATACAAAGATTCCAACCGTCTACCTGTTCTATTCATTGTTCTACTTGTTGAAAGTTACAAATAATTTCCGATAAAAGATTAACATTGGGGCTCATTGTTCACTTAAACTTGAAAAACAAAAAATTGGCGAATTGTGCTGTTTGGATGCTTTGCATATATGTTTCTTAGACTATATAGAAGCAACATATACAAAGATTTCAATCGTCTACCTGTTCCATTCACTGTTCTACTTGTCGAAAATTACAAATAATTTCCGATAATGGATTAACAATGGGGCTCATTGTTCACTTAAACTTGAAGAACAACAAATTGGCGAATTGTACTGTTTGGATGCTTTGCATATATGTTTCGTAGACTATATAGAAGCAATATATACAAATATTTCAACCGTCTAACTGTTCCATTCATTGTTCTACTTGTCGAAAATTACAAATAATTTCCGATAAAGTATTAACCATTGGTGCTCATTGTTCACTTAAACTTGAAGAACAAAAAATTGGCGAATGGTACTGTTTGGATGCTTTGCATATATGTTTCTTAGCCTATATAGAAGCAATATATACAAAGATTTCAACCATCTACCTGTTCCATTCATTGTTCTACTTGTCGAAAGTTACAAATAATTTCCGATAACGGATTAACCATTGGGGCTCATTGTTCACTTAAACTTGAAGAACAAAAAATTGGCGAATTGTACTGTTTGGATGCTTTGCATATATGTTTCTTATACTATATAGAAGCAATATATACAAAGATTTCAACCGTCTACCTGTTCCATTCACTGTTCTACTTGTCGAAAGTTACAAATAATTTCCGTTAAGGGATTAACAATGGGGATCGTAGTTCACTTAAACTTGAAGAACAAAAAATTGGCGAATTGTACTGTTTGGATGCTTTGCGAACATGTTTCTTAGACTATATGGAAGCAATATATACAAAGATTTCAACCGTCCACGTGTTCCAATCATTGTTCTACTTGTCGAAATTTACAAATAATTTCCTTTAAAGGATTAACAATGGGGCTCGTTGTTCACTTAAACTTGAAGAACAAGAAATTGGCGAATTGTACTGTTTGGATGATTTGCATATATGTTTCTTAGACTATATAGAAGCAATATATACATAGATTTCAACCGTCTACCTGTTCCATTCATTGTTCTACTTGTCGAAAGTTACAAATAATTTCCGTTAAGGGATTAACAATGGGGATCGTAGTTTACTTAAACTTGAAGAACAAGAAATTGGCGAATTGTACTGTTTGGATGATTAGCATATATGATTCTTAGACTATATAGAAGCAATATATACAATGATTTCAACCGTCTACCTATTCAATTCATTGTTCTACTTGCCGAAATTTACAAATAATTTCCTTTAAAGGATTAACAATGGGGCTCGTAGTTCACTTAAACATGAAGAACAAAAAATTGGCGAATGGTACTGTTTGGATGCTTTGCATATATGTTTCTTAGACTATATAGAAGCAATATATACAATGATTTCAACCGTCTACCTGTTCCATTCATTGTTCTACTTGTCGAAAGTTACAAATAATTTCCTTTAAAGGATTAACAATGGGGCTCGTTGTTCACTTAAACTTGAAGAACAATAAATTGGCGAATTGTACTGTTTGGATGCTTTGCATATATGTTTCTTATACTATATAGAAGCAATATATACAAAGATTTCAATCGTCTACCTGTTCCATTCACTGTTCTACTTGTCGAAAATTACAAATAATTTCCGATAATGGATTAACAATGGGGCTCATTGTTCACTTAAACTTGAAGAACAAAAAATTGGCGAATTGTACTGTTTGGATGCTTTGCATATATGTTTCGTAGACTATATAGAAGCAATATATATAAATATTTCAACCGTCTAACTGTTCCATTCATTGTTCTACTTGTCGAAAATTACAAATAATTTCCGATAAAGTATTAACCATTGGTGCTCATTGTTCACTTAAACTTGAAGAACAAAAAATTGGCGAATGGTACTGTTTGGATGCTTTGCATATATGTTTCTTAGACTATATAGAAGCAATATATACCTAGATTTCAACCATCTACCTGTTCCATTCATTGTTCTACTTGTCGAAAGTTACAAATAACTTCCGATAACGGATTAACCATTGGGGCTCATTGTTCACTTAAACTTGAAGAACAAAAAATTGGCGAATTGTACTGTTTGGATGCTTTGCATATATGTTTCTTATACTATATAGAAGCAATATATACAAAGATTTCAACCGTCTACGTGTTCCAATCATTGTTCTACTTGTCGAAATTTACAAATAATTTCCTTTAAAGGATTAACAATGGGGCTCGTAGTTCACTTAAACATGAAGAACAAAAAATTGGCGAATGGTACTGTTTGGATGCTTTGCATATATGTTTCTTAGACTATATAGAAGCAATATATACAAAGATTTCAACCGTCTACCTGTTCCATTCATTGTTCTACTTGTCGAAAGTTACAAATAATTTCCTTTAAAGGATTAACAATGGGGCTCGTTGTTCACTTAAACTTGAAGAACAAAAAATTGGCGAATGGTACTGTTTGGATGCTTTGCATATATGTTTCTTAGACTATAAAGAAGCAATATATACATTGATTTCAACCGTCTACCTGTTCCATTCATTGTTCTACTTGTCGCAAGTTACAAATAATTTCCGTTAAAGTATTAACAATGGGGCTCGTAGTTCACTTAAACTTGAAGATCAAATAATTGGCGAATTGTACTGTTTGGATGATTTGCATATATGTTTCTTAGACTATATAGAAGCAATATATATAAAGATTTCAACCGTCTACCTGTTCCACTCATTGTTCTACTTGTCGCAAGTTACAAATAATTTCCGTTAAAGTGTTAACAATGGGGCTCGTAGTTCACTTAAACTTGAAGAACAAAAAATTGGCGAATGGTACTGTTTGGATGCTTTGCATATATGTTTCTTAGACTATATAGAAGCAATATATACAAAGATTTCAACCGTCTACCTTTTCCATTCATTGTTCTTCTTGTCGAAAGTTACAAATAATTTCCGATAACGGATTAACCATTGGGGCTCATTGTTCACTTAAACTTGAAGAACAAAAAATTGGCGAATGGTACTGTTTGGATGCTTTGCATATATGTTCCTTAGACTATATAGAAGCAATATATACAAAGATTTCAACCATCTACCTGTTCCATTCATTGTTCTCCTTGTCGAAAGTTACAAATAATTTCCGTTAAAGTATTAACAATGGGGCTCGTAGTTCACTTAAACTTGAAGATCAAATAATTGGCGAATTGTACTGTTTGGATGATTTGCATATATGTTTCTTAGACTATATAGAAGCAATATATACAAAGATTTCAACCGTCTACCTGTTCCATTCATTGTTCTACTTGTCGAAAGTTACAAATAATTTCCGTTAAGGGATTAACAATGGGGATCGTAGTTTACTTAAACTTGAAGAACAAGAAATTGGCGAATTGTACTGTTTGGATGATTTGCATATATGTTTCTTAGACTATATAGAAGCAATATATACAAAGATTTCAACCGTCTACCTGTTCCATTCATTGTTCTACTTGTCGAAAGTTACAAATAATTTCCGTTAAGGGATTAACAATGGGGATCGTAGTTTACTTAAACTTGAAGAACAAGAAATTGGCGAATTGTACTGTTTGGATGATTTGCATATATGTTTCTTAGACTATATAGAAGCAATATATACAATGATTTCAACCGTCTACCTATTCCATTCAATGTTCTACTTGCCGAAATTTACAAATAATTTCCGTTAAAGTATTAACAATGGGGCTCGTAGTTCACTTAAACTTGAAGATCAAATAATTGGCGAATTGTACTGTTTGGATGATTTGCATATATGTTTCTTAGACTATATAGAAGCAATATATACAAAGATTTCAACCATCTAGCTGTTCCATTCATTGTTCTCCTTGTCGAAAGTTACAAATAATTTCCGTTAAAGGATTAACAATGGGGCTCGTAGTTCACTTAAACTTGAAGAACAAAAAATTGGCGGATGGTACTGTTTGGATGCTTTGAATATATGTTTCTTATATTGTATAGAAGCAATATATACAAATATTTCAACCGTCTACCTGTTCCATTCATTGTTCTACTTGTCGAAAATTACAAATAATTTCCGATACAGGATTAACAATTGGGGCTCATTGTTCACTTAAACTTGATGACCAAAAAATTGGAAAATGGTACTGTTTGGATGCTTTGCGTACATGTTTCTCAGAATATATGGAAGCAATATATACAAAGATTTCAACCGTCTACGTGTTCCAATCATTGTTCTACTTGTCGAAATTTACAAATAATTTCCTTTAAAGGATTAACAATTGGGCTCGTTGTTCACTTAAACTTGAAGAACAATAAATTGGCGAATTGTACTGTTTGGATGCTTTGCATATATGTTTCTTAGACTATATGGAAGCATTATATACAATGATTTCAACCGTCTACCTATTCCATTCATTGTTCTACTTGTCGAAATTTACAAATAATTTCCGATAAAGGATTAACAATTGGGGCTCATTGTTCACTTAAACTTGATGATCAAAAAATTGGCAAATGGTACTGTTTGGATGCTTTGCGTACATGTTTCTCAGAATATATGGAAGCAATATATACAAAGATTTCAACCGTCTACGTGTTCCAATCATTGTTCTACTTGTCGAAATTTACAAATAATTTCCTTTAAAGGATTAACAATTGGGCTCGTTGTTCACTTAAACTTGAAAAACAAGAAATTGGCGAATTGTACTGTTTGGATGCTTTGCATATATGTTTCTTAGACTATATGGAAGCAATATATACATTGATTTCAACCGTCTACCTGTTCCATTCATTGTTCTACTTGTCGGAAGTTACAAATAATTTCCGTTAAAGTATTAACAATGGGGCTCGTAGTTCACTTAAACATGAAGATGAAATAATTGGCGAATGGTACTGTTTGGATGCTTTGCATATATGTTTCTTAGACTATATGGAAGCAATATATACAAAGATTTCAACCGTCTGCGTGTTCCAATCATTGTTCAACTTGTAGAAAGTTACAATTAATTTCCGTTAAAGGATTAACAATGGGGCTCGTAGTTCACTTAAACTTGAAGAACAAAAAATTGGCGAATTGTAATGTTTGGATGCTTTGCATATATGTTTCGTAGGCTATATAGAAGCAATATATACAAAGAATTCAACCGACTACCTGTTCCATTCATTGTTCTACTTGTCGAAAGTTACAAATAATTTCCGATAAAGGATTAACCATTGGGGCTCATTGTTCACTTAAACTTGAAAAACAAAAAATTGGCGAATTGTACTGTTTGGATGCTTTGCATATATGTTTCTTAGACTATATGGAAGCATTATATACAATGATTTCAACCGTCTACCTATTCCATTCATTGTTCTACTTGTCGAAATTTACAAATAATTTCCTTTAAAGGATTAACAATGGGGCCCGTTGTACACTTCAACTTGAAGTACAATAAATTGGCGAATTGTACTGTTTGGATGCTTTGCATATACGTTTCTTAGACTATATAGAAGCAATATATACAGAGATTTCAACCGTCAACTTGTTCCACTCATTGTTCTACTTGTCGAAAGTTACAAATAATTTCCATTTCATGATTATCAATGGGGCTCGATCTTCACTTAAATTTGAAGATCAAAAAATTGGCGAATGTTACTGTTTAGATGCTTTGCATATAGATTTCGTAGACTATATAGAAGGAACATATACAAAGATTTCAACCGTCTACCTGTTCTATTCATTGTTCTACTTGTAGAAAGTTACAAATAATTTCCGTTTCATGATTATCAATGGGGCTTGTTGTTCACATAAACTTGAAGAACAAAAAATTGGCGAATGGTACTGTTTGGATGATTTGCATATATGTTTCTTAGACTATATGGAAGCAATATATACAAAGATTTCAACCGTCTACGTGTTCCAATCATTGTTCTACTTGTCGAAATTTACAAATAATTTCATTTAAAGGATTAACAATGGGGCTCGTTGTTCACTTAAACTTGAAGAACAAGAAATTGGCGAATTGTACTGTTTGGATGCTTTGCATATATGTTTCTTAGACTATATAGAAGCAATATATACAATGATTTCAACCGTCTACCTGTTCCATTCATTGTTCTACTTGTCGAAAATTACAAATAATTTCCGATAAAGGATTAATCATTGGTGCTCATTGTTCACTTAAACTTGAAGAACAAAAAATTGGCAAATAGTACTGTTTGGATGCTTTGCATATATGATTCTTAGACTATTTAGAAGCAATATATAGAAAGATTTCACCCGTCTACCTGTACTATTCATTGTTCTACTTGTAGAAAGTTACAAATAATTTACATTTCATGATTATCAATGGGGCTCGTTGTTCACTTAAACTTGAAGAAGAAAAAATGGGAAAATGGTACTGTTTGGATGCTTTGCATATATGTTTCTTAGATTATATAGAAGCAATATATATAAAGATTTCAACCGTCTACCTGTTCCATTCATTGTACTACTTGTCGTAAATTACAAATAATTTCCGATAAAGGATTAACCATTGGGGCTCATTGTTCACTTAAACTTGAAGAACAAAAAATTGGCGAATGGTACTGTCAGGATGCTTTGCGTACATGTTTCTTAGACTATATGGAAGCAATATATACAAAGATTTCAACCGTCTACCTGTTCTATTCATTGTTCTACTTGTAGAAAGTTACAAATAATTTCCGTTTCATGATTATCAATGGGGCTCGTTGTTCACTTAAACTTGAAGAACAAAAAATTGGCGAATGGTACTGTCTGGATGCTTTGCGTACATGTTTCTTAGACTATATGGAAGCAATATATACAAAGATTTCAACCGTCTACCTGTTCTATTCATTGTTCTACTTGTAGAAAGTTACAAATAATTTCCGTTTCATGATTATCAATGGGGCTCGTTGTTCACTTAAACTTGAAGAACAAAAAATTGGCGAATGGTACTGTTTGGATGCTTTGCATATATGTTTCTTAGACTATATGGAAGCAATATATACAAAGATTTCAACCTTCTGCGTGTTCCAATCATTGTTCTACTTGTAGAAAGTTACAATTAATTTCCGTTAAAGGATTAACAATGGGGCTCGTAGTTCACTTAAACTTGAAGAACAAAAAATTGGCGAATTGTACTGTTTGGATGCTTTGCATATATGTTTCGTAGGCTATATAGAAGCAATATATACAAAGAATTCAACCGACTACCTGTTCCATTCATTGTTCTACTTGTCGAAAGTTACAAATAATTTCCGATAAAGGATTAACCATTGTGGCTCATTGTTCACTTAAACTTGAAAAACAAAAAATTGGCGAATTGTACTGTTTGGATGCTTTGCATATATGTTTCTTAGACTATATGGAAGCATTATATACAATGATTTCAACCGTCTACCTATTCCATTCATTGTTCTACTTGTCGAAATTTACAAATAATTTCCTTTAAAGGATTAACAATGGGGCTCGTTGTACACTTAAACTTGAAGCACAATAAATTGGCGAATTGTACTGTTTGGATGCTTTGCATATACGTTTCTTAGACTATATAGAAGCAATATATACAAAGATTTCAACCGTCAACTTGTTCCACTCATTGTTCTACTTGTCGAAAGTTACAAATAATTTCCATTTCATGATTATCAATGGGGCTCGCTCTTCACTTAAATTTGAAGATCAAAAAATTGGCGATTGTTACTGTTTAGATGCTTTGCATATATGTTTCTTAGACTATATGGAAGCAATATATACAAAGATTTCAACCGTCTACGTGTTCCAATCATTGTTCTACTTGTCGAAATTTACAAATAATTTAATTTAAAGGATTAACAATGGGGCTCGTTGTTCACTTAAACTTGAAGATCAAAAAATTGGCGATTGTTACTGTTTGGATGCTTTGCATATATGTTTCTTAGATTATATAGAAGCAATATATACAAAGATTTCAACCGTCTACCAGTTCCATTCATTGTTCTACTTGTCGCAAGTTACAAATAATTTCCGTTAAAGTATTAACAATGGGGCTCGTAGTTCACTTAATCTTGCAGTTCAGATAATTGGCGAATTGTACTGTTTGGATGCTTTGCATATATGTTTCTTAGACTATTTAGAAGCAATATATAGAAAGATTTCACCCGTCTACCTGTACTATTCATTGTTCTACTTGTAGAAAGTTACAAATAATTTCCATTTCATGATTATCGATGGGGCTCGTTGTTCACTTAAACTTGAAGAACAAAAAATTGGCGAATGGTACTGTTTGGATGGTTTACATATATGTTTCTTAGACTATTTAGAAGCAATATATACAAAGATTTCAACCGTCTACCTCTACTATTCATTGTTCTACTTGTAGAAAGTTACAAATAATTTCCATTTCATGATTATCAATGGGGCTCGCTGTTCACTTAAACTTGAAGGTCAAAAAATTGGCGATTGTTACTGTTTAGATACTTTGCATATATGTGTCTTAGATTATATAGAAGCAATATATACAAAGATATCAACCGTCTACCTGTTCCATTCCTTGTTCTACTTGCCGAAATTTACAAATAATTTCCTTTAAAGGATTAACAATGGGGCTCGTAGTTCACTTAAACTTGAAGAGCAAAAAATTGGCGAATTGTACTGTTTGGACGCTTTGCATATATGTTTCTTGGACTATATAGAACCAATATATACAATGATTTCAACCGTCTACGTGTTCCAATCATTGTTCTACTTCTCGAAATTTACAAATAATTTCCTTTAAAGGATTAACAATGGGGCTCGTAGTTCACTTAAACTTGAAGAACAAAAAATTGGCGTATTGTACTGATTGGATGCTTTGCATATATGTTTCTTAGACTATTTAGAAGCAATATATACAAAGATTTCAACCGTCTACCTGTTCCATTCATTGTTCTACTTGTCGAAAGTTACAAATAATTTCCGATAAAAGATTAACAATGGGGCTCATTGTTCACTTAAACTTGAAGGACAAAAAATTGGCGAATTGCACTGTTTGGATGCTTTGCATATATGTTTCGTAGATTATATAGAAGCAATATTTACAAAGATTTCAACCGTCTACCTGTTCCATTCATTGTTCTACTTGTCGAAAATTACAAATAATTTCCGATAAAGGATTAATCATTGGTGCTCATTGTTCACTTAAACTTGAAGAACAAAAAATTGGCAAATGGTACTGTTTGGATGCTTTGCATATATGATTCTTAGACTATTTAGAAGCAATATATAGAAAGATTTCACCCGTCTACCTGTACTATTCATTGTTCTACTTGTAGAAAGTTACAAATAATTTACATTTCATGATTATCAATGGGGCTCGTTGTTCACTTAAACTTGAAGAAGAAAAAATGGGAGAATGGTACTGTTTGGATGCTTTGCATATATGTTTCTTAGATTATATAGAAGCAATATATATAAAGATTTCAACCGTCTACCTGTTCCATTCATTGTACTACTTGTCGTAAATTACAAATAATTTCCGATAAAGGATTAACCATTGGGGCTCATTGTTCACTTAAACTTGAAGAACAAAAAATTGGCGAATGTTACTGTCTGGATGCTTTGCGTACATGTTTCTTAGACTATATGGAAGCAATATATACAAAGATTTCAACCGTCTACCTGTTCTATTCATTGTTCTACTTGTAGAAAGTTACAAATAATTTCCGTTTCATGATTATCAATGGGGCTCGTTGTTCACTTAAACTTGAAGAACAAAAAATTGGCGAATGGTACTGTCTGGATGCTTTGCGTACATGTTTCTTAGACTATATGGAAGCAATATATACAAAGATTTCAACCGTCTACCTGTTCTATTCATTGTTCTACTTGTAGAAAGTTACAAATAATTTCCGTTTCATGATTATCAATGGGGCTCGTTGTTCACTTAAACTTGAAGAACAAAAAATTGGCGAATGGTACTGTTTGGATGCTTTGCATATATGTTTCTTAGACTATATGGAAGCAATATATACAAAGATTTCAACCTTCTGCGTGTTCCAATCATTGTTCTACTTGTAGAAAGTTACAATTATTTTCCGTTAAAGGATTAACAATGGGGCTCGTAGTTCACTTAAACTTGAAGAACAAAAAATTGGCGAATTGTACTGTTTGGATGCTTTGCATATATGTTTCGTAGGCTATATAGAAGCAATATATACAAAGAATTCAACCGACTACCTGTTCCATTCATTGTTCTACTTGTCGAAAGTTACAAATAATTTCCGATAAAGGATTAACCATTGGGGCTCATTGTTCACTTAAACTTGAAAAACAAAAAATTGGCGAATTGTACTGTTTGGATGCTTTGCATATATGTTTCTTAGACTATATGGAAGCATTATATACAATGATTTCAACCGTCTACCTATTCCATTCATTGTTCTACTTGTCGAAATTTACAAATAATTTCCTTTAAAGGATTAACAATGGGGCTCGTTGTACACTTAAACTTGAAGCACAATAAATTGGCGAATTGTACTGTTTGGATGCTTTGCATATACGTTTCTTAGACTATATAGAAGCAATATATACAAAGATTTCAACCGTCAACTTGTTCCACTCATTGTTCTACTTGTCGAAAGTTACAAATAATTTCCATTTCATGATTATCAATGGGGCTCGATCTTCACTTAAATTTGAAGATCAAAAAATTGGCGATTGTTACTGTTTAGATGCTTTGCATATAGGTTTCGTAGACTATATAGAAGGAACATATACAAAGATTTCAACCGTCTACCTGTTCTATTCATTGTTCTACTTGTAGAAAGTTACAAATAATTTCCGTTTCATGATTATCAATGGGGCTTGTTGTTCACATAAACTTGAAGAACAAAAAATTGGCGAATGGTACTGTTTGGATGATTTGCATATATGTTTCTTAGACTAAATGGAAGCAATATATACAAAGATTTCAACCGTCTACGTGTTCCAATCATTGTTCTACTTGTCGAAATTTACAAATAATTTCATTTAAAGTATTAACAATGGGGCTCGTTGTTCACTTAAACTTGAAGAACAAGAAATTGGCGAATTGTACTGTTTGGATGCTTTGCATATATGTTTCTTAGACTATATATAAGCAATATATACAATGATTTCAACCGTCTACCTGTTCCATTCATTGTTCTACTTGTCGAAAATTACAAATAATTTCCGATAAAGGATTAATCATTGGTGCTCATTGTTCACTTAAACTTGAAGAACAAAAAATTGGCAAATGGTACTGTTTGGATGCTTTGCATATATGTTTCTTAGACTATTTAGAAGCAATATATAGAAAGATTTCACCCGTCTACCTGTACTATTCATTGTTCTACTTGTAGAAAGTTACAAATAATTTCCATTTCATGATTATCAATGGGGCTCGTTGTTCACTTAAACTTGAAGAACAAAAAATTGGCGAATGGTACTGTTTGGATGCTTTGCATATATGTTTCTTAGATTATATAGAAGCAATATATACAAAGATTTCAACCGTCTACCTGTTCCATTCATTGTTCTACTTGTCGAAATTTACAAATAATTTTCTTTAAAGGATTAACAATTGGGCTCGTTGTACACTTATACTTGATGACCAAAAAATTGGCAAATGGTACTGTTTGGATGCTTTGCGTACATGTTTCTCAGAATATATGGAAGCAATGTATACAAAGATTTCAACCGTCTACGTGTTCCAATCATTGTTCTACTTGTCGAAATTTACAAATAATTTCCTTTAAAGGATTAACAATTGGGCTCGTTGTTCACTTAAACTTGAAGAACAATAAATTGGCGAATTGTACTGTTTGGATGCTTTGCATATATGTTTCTTAGACTATATAGAAGCAATATATACAAAGAATTCAACCGTCTACCTGTTCCATTCATTGTTCTACTTGTCGAAAGTTACAAATAATTTCCGATAAAGGATTAACCATTGGGGCTCGTTGTTCACTTAAACTTGAAAAACAAAAAATTGGCGAATTGTACTGTTTGGATGCTTTGCATATATGTTTCTTAGACTATATAGAAGCAATATATACATTGATTTCAACCGTCTACCTGTTCCATTCATTGTTCTACTTGTCGGAAGTTACAAATAATTTCCGTTAAAGTATTAACAATGGGGCTCGTAGTTCACTTAAACATGAAGATGAAATAATTGGCGAATGGTACTGTTTGGATGCTTTGCATATATGTTTCTTAGACTATATGGAAGCAATATATACAAAGATTTCAACCGTCTACCTGTTCTATTCATTGTTCTACTTGTAGAAAGTTACAAATAATTTCCGTTTCATGATTATCAATGGGGCTCGTTGTTCACTTAAACTTGAAGAACAAAAAATTGGCGAATGGTACTGTTTGGATGCTTTGCATATATGTTTCTTAGACTATATGGAAGCAATATATACAAAGATTTCAACCTTCTGCGTGTTCCAATCATTGTTCTACTTGTAGAAAGTTACAATTAATTTCCGTTAAAGGATTAACAATGGGGCTCGTAGTTCACTTAAACTTGAAGAACAAAAAATTGGCGAATTGTACTGTTTGGATGCTTTGCATATATGTTTCGTAGGCTATATAGAAGCAATATATACAAAGAATTCAACCGACTACCTGTTCCATTCATTGTTCTACTTGTCGAAAGTTACAAATAATTTCCGATAAAGGATTAACCATTGGGGATCATTGTTCACTTAAACTTGAAAAACAAAAAATTGGCGAATTGTACTGTTTGGATGCTTTGCATATATGTTTCTTAGACTATATGGAAGCATTATATACAATGATTTCAACCGTCTACCTATTCCATTCATTGTTCTACTTGTCGAAATTTACAAATAATTTCCTTTAAAGGATTAACAATGGGGCTCGTTGTACACTTAAACTTGAAGCACAATAAATTGGCGAATTGTACTGTTTAGATGCTTTGCATATAGGTTTCGTAGACTATATAGAAGGAACATATACAAAGATTTCAACCGTCTACCTGTTCTATTCATTGTTCTACTTGTAGAAAGTTACAAATAATTTCCGTTTCATGATTATCAATGGGGCTTGTTGTTCACATAAACTTGAAGAACAAAAAATTGGCGAATGGTACTGTTTGGATGATTTGCATATATGTTTCTTAGACTATATGGAAGCAATATATACAAAGATTTCAACCGTCTACGTGTTCCAATCATTGTTCTACTTGTCGAAATTTACAAATAATTTCATTTAAAGTATTAACAATGGGGCTCGTTGTTCACTTAAACTTGAAGAACAAGAAATTGGCGAATTGTACTGTTTGGATGCTTTGCATATATGTTTCTTAGACTATATATAAGCAATATATACAATGATTTCAACCGTCTACCTGTTCCATTCATTGTTCTACTTGTCGAAAATTACAAATAATTTCCGATAAAGGATTAATCATTGGTGCTCATTGTTCACTTAAACTTGAAGAACAAAAAATTGGCAAATGGTACTGTTTGGATGCTTTGCATATATGTTTCTTAGACTATTTAGAAGCAATATATAGAAAGATTTCACCCGTCTACCTGTACTATTCATTGTTCTACTTGTAGAAAGTTACAAATAATTTCCATTTCATGATTATCAATGGGGCTCGTTGTTCACTTAAACTTGAAGAACAAAAAATTGGCGAATGGTACTGTTTGGATGCTTTGCATATATGTTTCTTAGATTATATAGAAGCAATATATACAAAGATTTCAACCGTCTACCTGTTCCATTCATTGTTCTACTTGTCGAAATTTACAAATAATTTCCTTTAAAGGATTAACAATTGGGCTCGTTGTACACTTATACTTGATGACCAAAAAATTGGCAAATGGTACTGTTTGGATGCTTTGCGTACATGTTTCTCAGAATATATGGAAGCAATGTATACAAAGATTTCAACCGTCTACGTGTTCCAATCATTGTTCTACTTGTCGAAATTTACAAATAATTTCCTTTAAAGGATTAACAATTGGGCTCGTTGTTCACTTAAACTTGAAGAACAATAAATTGGCGAATTGTACTGTTTGGATGCTTTGCATATATGTTTCTTAGACTATATAGAAGCAATATATACAAAGAATTCAACCGTCTACCTGTTCCATTCATTGTTCTACTTGTCGAAAGTTACAAATAATTTCCGATAAAGGATTAACCATTGGGGCTCATTGTTCACTTAAACTTGGAAAACAAAAAATTGGCGAATTGTACTGTTTGGATGCTTTGCATATATGTTTCTTAGACTATATGGAAGCAATATATACAATGATTTCAACCGTCTACCTATTCCATTCAATGTTCTACTTGTCGAAATTTACAAATAATTTCCTTTAAAGGATTTACAATTGGGCTCGTTGTACACTTAAACTTGAAGAACAATAAATTGGCGAATTGTACTGTTTGGATGCTTTGCATATATGTTTCTTAGACTATATAGAAGCAATATATACAAAGAATTCAACCGTATACCTGTTCCATTCATTGTTCTACTTGTCGAAAGTTACAAATTGTTAGAACTATACGAGAGGTGCCCGCATATCATTTTGTACTGCGTACGGCACTGCGCATAGGAATTCAGTTTATGTTAGAAGTCTTAAGTGTCGCGGCCGCCCTAGCTCTTTTTGAGCGCACCTCAGTCTGTTCTCTGTATACGCCCTACCCGGGACCACTAGTTATTATTTTTTCTGTAACGATTCAAATATATTTTCCACTTATATTAATTGGTTTACAATTAATTCAACGCGCACCCTGTTTACTCCTATCACAAATAATTTCCGATAAAGGATTAACCATTGGGGCTCGTTGTTCACTTAAACTTGAAAAACAAAAAATTGGCGAATTGTACTGTTTGGATGCTTTGCATATATGTTTCTTAGACTATATAGAAGCAATATATACATTGATTTCAACCGTCTACCTGTTCCATTCATTGTTCTACTTGTCGGAAGTTACAAATAATTTCCGTTAAAGTATTAACAATGGGGCTCGTAGTTCACTTAAACATGAAGATGAAATAATTGGCGAATGGTACTGTTTGGATGCTTTGCATATATGTTTCTTAGACTATATGGAAGCAATATATACAAAGATTTCAACCGTCTACCTGTTCTATTCATTGTTCTACTTGTAGAAAGTTACAAATAATTTCCGTTTCATGATTATCAATGGGGCTCGTTGTTCACTTAAACTTGAAGAACAAAAAATTGGCGAATGGTACTGTTTGGATGCTTTGCATATATGTTTCTTAGACTATATGGAAGCAATATATACAAAGATTTCAACCTTCTGCGTGTTCCAATCATTGTTCTACTTGTAGAAAGTTACAATTAATTTCCGTTAAAGGATTAACAATGGGGCTCGTAGTTCACTTAAACTTGAAGAACAAAAAATTGGCGAATTGTACTGTTTGGATGCTTTGCATATATGTTTCGTAGGCTATATAGAAGCAATATATACAAAGAATTCAACCGACTACCTGTTCCATTCATTGTTCTACTTGTCGAAAGTTACAAATAATTTCCGATAAAGGATTAACCATTGGGGATCATTGTTCACTTAAACTTGAAAAACAAAAAATTGGCGAATTGTACTGTTTGGATGCTTTGCATATATGTTTCTTAGACTATATGGAAGCATTATATACAATGATTTCAACCGTCTACCTATTCCATTCATTGTTCTACTTGTCGAAATTTACAAATAATTTCCTTTAAAGGATTAACAATGGGGCTCGTTGTACACTTAAACTTGAAGCACAATAAATTGGCGAATTGTACTGTTTGGATGCTTTGCATATACGTTTCTTAGACTATATAGAAGCAATATATACAAAGATTTCAACCGTCAACTTGTTCCACTCATTGTTCTACTTGTCGAAAGTTACAAATAATTTCCATTTCATGATTATCAATGGGGCTCGATCATCACTTAAATTTGAAGATCAAAAAATTGGCGATTGTTACTGTTTAGATGCTTTGCATATAGGTTTCGTAGACTATATAGAAGGAACATATACAAAGATTTCAACCGTCTACCTGTTCTATTCATTGTTCTACTTGTAGAAAGTTACAAATAATTTCCGTTTCATGATTATCAATGGGGCTTGTTGTTCACATAAACTTGAAGAACAAAAAATTGGCGAATGGTACTGTTTGGATGATTTGCATATATGTTTCTTAGACTATATGGAAGCAATATATACAAAGATTTCAACCGTCTACCTGTTCCATTCATTGTTCTACTTGTCGCAAGTTACAAATAATTTCCGTTAAAGTATTAACAATGGGGCTCGTAGTTCACTTAAACTTGAAGATCAAATAATTGGCGAATTGTACTGTTTGGATGCTTTGCATATTTGTTTCTTAGACTATTTAGAAGCAATATATAGAAAGATTTCACCCGTCTACCTGTACTATTGATTGTTCTACCTGTAGAAAGTTACAAATAATTTCCATTTCATGATTATCAATGGGGCTCGCTGTTCACTTAAACTTGAAGATCAAAAAATTGGCGATTGTTACTGTTTAGGTGCTTTGCATATAGGTTTCGTAGACTATATACAAGCAACATATACAAAGATTCCAACCGTCTACCTGTTCTATTCATTGTTCTACTTGTTGAAAGTTACAAATAATTTCCGATAAAAGATTAACATTGGGGCTCATTGTTCACTTAAACTTGAAAAACAAAAAATTGGCGAATTGTACTGTTTGGATGCTTTGCATATATGTTTCTTAGACTATATAGAAGCAACATATACAAAGATTTCAATCGTCTACCTGTTCCATTCACTGTTCTACTTGTCGAAAATTACAAATAATTTCCGATAATGGATTAACAATGGGGCTCATTGTTCACTTAAACTTGAAGAACAACAAATTGGCGAATTGTACTGTTTGGATGCTTTGCATATATGTTTCGTAGACTATATAGAAGCAATATATACAAATATTTCAACCGTCTAACTGTTCCATTCATTGTTCTACTTGTCGAAAATTACAAATAATTTCCGATAAAGTATTAACCATTGGTGCTCATTGTTCACTTAAACTTGAAGAACAAAAAATTGGCGAATGGTACTGTTTGGATGCTTTGCATATATGTTTCTTAGCCTATATAGAAGCAATATATACAAAGATTTCAACCATCTACCTGTTCCATTCATTGTTCTACTTGTCGAAAGTTACAAATAATTTCCGATAACGGATTAACCATTGGGGCTCATTGTTCACTTAAACTTGAAGAACAAAAAATTGGCGAATTGTACTGTTTGGATGCTTTGCATATATGTTTCTTATACTATATAGAAGCAATATATACAAAGATTTCAACCGTCTACCTGTTCCATTCACTGTTCTACTTGTCGAAAGTTACAAATAATTTCCGTTAAGGGATTAACAATGGGGATCGTAGTTCACTTAAACTTGAAGAACAAAAAATTGGCGAATTGTACTGTTTGGATGCTTTGCGAACATGTTTCTTAGACTATATGGAAGCAATATATACAAAGATTTCAACCGTCCACGTGTTCCAATCATTGTTCTACTTGTCGAAATTTACAAATAATTTCCTTTAAAGGATTAACAATGGGGCTCGTTGTTCACTTAAACTTGAAGAACAAGAAATTGGCGAATTGTACTGTTTGGATGATTTGCATATATGTTTCTTAGACTATATAGAAGCAATATATACATAGATTTCAACCGTCTACCTGTTCCATTCATTGTTCTACTTGTCGAAAGTTACAAATAATTTCCGTTAAGGGATTAACAATGGGGATCGTAGTTTACTTAAACTTGAAGAACAAGAAATTGGCGAATTGTACTGTTTGGATGATTAGCATATATGATTCTTAGACTATATAGAAGCAATATATACAATGATTTCAACCGTCTACCTATTCAATTCATTGTTCTACTTGCCGAAATTTACAAATAATTTCCTTTAAAGGATTAACAATGGGGCTCGTAGTTCACTTAAACATGAAGAACAAAAAATTGGCGAATGGTACTGTTTGGATGCTTTGCATATATGTTTCTTAGACTATATAGAAGCAATATATACAATGATTTCAACCGTCTACCTGTTCCATTCATTGTTCTACTTGTCGAAAGTTACAAATAATTTCCTTTAAAGGATTAACAATGGGGCTCGTTGTTCACTTAAACTTGAAGAACAATAAATTGGCGAATTGTACTGTTTGGATGCTTTGCATATATGTTTCTTATACTATATAGAAGCAATATATACAAAGATTTCAATCGTCTACCTGTTCCATTCACTGTTCTACTTGTCGAAAATTACAAATAATTTCCGATAATGGATTAACAATGGGGCTCATTGTTCACTTAAACTTGAAGAACAAAAAATTGGCGAATTGTACTGTTTGGATGCTTTGCATATATGTTTCGTAGACTATATAGAAGCAATATATATAAATATTTCAACCGTCTAACTGTTCCATTCATTGTTCTACTTGTCGAAAATTACAAATAATTTCCGATAAAGTATTAACCATTGGTGCTCATTGTTCACTTAAACTTGAAGAACAAAAAATTGGCGAATGGTACTGTTTGGATGCTTTGCATATATGTTTCTTAGACTATATAGAAGCAATATATACCTAGATTTCAACCATCTACCTGTTCCATTCATTGTTCTACTTGTCGAAAGTTACAAATAACTTCCGATAACGGATTAACCATTGGGGCTCATTGTTCACTTAAACTTGAAGAACAAAAAATTGGCGAATTGTACTGTTTGGATGCTTTGCATATATGTTTCTTATACTATATAGAAGCAATATATACAAAGATTTCAACCGTCTACGTGTTCCAATCATTGTTCTACTTGTCGAAATTTACAAATAATTTCCTTTAAAGGATTAACAATGGGGCTCGTAGTTCACTTAAACATGAAGAACAAAAAATTGGCGAATGGTACTGTTTGGATGCTTTGCATATATGTTTCTTAGACTATATAGAAGCAATATATACAAAGATTTCAACCGTCTACCTGTTCCATTCATTGTTCTACTTGTCGAAAGTTACAAATAATTTCCTTTAAAGGATTAACAATGGGGCTCGTTGTTCACTTAAACTTGAAGAACAAAAAATTGGCGAATGGTACTGTTTGGATGCTTTGCATATATGTTTCTTAGACTATAAAGAAGCAATATATACATTGATTTCAACCGTCTACCTGTTCCATTCATTGTTCTACTTGTCGCAAGTTACAAATAATTTCCGTTAAAGTATTAACAATGGGGCTCGTAGTTCACTTAAACTTGAAGATCAAATAATTGGCGAATTGTACTGTTTGGATGATTTGCATATATGTTTCTTAGACTATATAGAAGCAATATATATAAAGATTTCAACCGTCTACCTGTTCCACTCATTGTTCTACTTGTCGCAAGTTACAAATAATTTCCGTTAAAGTGTTAAAAATGGGGCTCGTAGTTCACTTAAACTTGAAGAACAAAAAATTGGCGAATGGTACTGTTTGGATGCTTTGCATATATGTTTCTTAGACTATATAGAAGCAATATATACAAAGATTTCAACCGTCTACCTTTTCCATTCATTGTTCTTCTTGTCGAAAGTTACAAATAATTTCCGATAACGGATTAACCATTGGGGCTCATTGTTCACTTAAACTTGAAGAACAAAAAATTGGCGAATGGTACTGTTTGGATGCTTTGCATATATGTTCCTTAGACTATATAGAAGCAATATATACAAAGATTTCAACCATCTACCTGTTCCATTCATTGTTCTCCTTGTCGAACTTTACAAATAATTTCCGTTAAAGTATTAACAATGGGGCTCGTAGTTCACTTAAACTTGAAGATCAAATAATTGGCGAATTGTACTGTTTGGATGATTTGCATATATGTTTCTTAGACTATATAGAAGCAATATATACAAAGATTTCAACCGTCTACCTGTTCCATTCATTGTTCTACTTGTCGAAAGTTACAAATAATTTCCGTTAAGGGATTAACAATGGGGATCGTAGTTTACTTAAACTTGAAGAACAAGAAATTGGCGAATTGTACTGTTTGGATGATTTGCATATATGTTTCTTAGACTATATAGAAGCAATATATACAAAGATTTCAACCGTCTACCTGTTCCATTCATTGTTCTACTTGTCGAAAGTTACAAATAATTTCCGTTAAGGGATTAACAATGGGGATCGTAGTTTACTTAAACTTGAAGAACAAGAAATTGGCGAATTGTACTGTTTGGATGATTTGCATATATGTTTCTTAGACTATATAGAAGCAATATATACAATGATTTCAACCGTCTACCTATTCCATTCAATGTTCTACTTGCCGAAATTTACAAATAATTTCCGTTAAAGTATTAACAATGGGGCTCGTAGTTCACTTAAACTTGAAGATCAAATAATTGGCGAATTGTACTGTTTGGATGATTTGCATATATGTTTCTTAGACTATATAGAAGCAATATATACAAAGATTTCAACCATCTAGCTGTTCCATTCATTGTTCTCCTTGTCGAAAGTTACAAATAATTTCCGTTAAAGGATTAACAATGGGGCTCGTAGTTCACTTAAACTTGAAGAACAAAAAATTGGCGAATTGTACTGTTTGGATGCTTTGCATATATGTTTCGTAGACTATATAGAAGCAATATATACAAATATTTCAACCGTCTAACTGTTCCATTCATTGTTCTACTTGTCGAAAATTACAAATAATTTCCGATAAAGTATTAACCATTGGTGCTCATTGTTCACTTAAACTTGAAGAACAAAAAATTGGCGAATGGTACTGTTTGGATGCTTTGCATATATGTTTCTTAGACTATATAGAAGCAATATATACAATAACTGCAACAGTGTACCTGTTCCATTCATTGTCCTACTTGTCGAAATTTACAAATAATTTCCTTTAAAGGATTAACAATGGGGCTCGTAGTTCACTTAAACTTGAAGAACAAAAAATTGGCGAATGGTACTGTTTGGATGCTTTGCATATATGTTTCTTAGACTATATAGAAGCAATATATACATTGATTTCAACCGTCTACCTGTTCCATTCATTGTTCTACTTGTCGGAAGTTACAAATAATTTCCGTTAAAGTATTAACAATGGGGCTCGTAGTTCACTTAAACATGAAGATGAAATAATTGGCGAATGGTACTGTTTGGATGCTTTGCATATATGTTTCTTAGACTATATGGAAGCAATATATACAAAGATTTCAACCGTCTGAGTGTTCCAATCATTGTTCAACTTGTAGAAAGTTACAATTAATTTCCGTTAAAGGATTAACAATGGGGCTCGTAGTTCACTTAAACTTGAAGAACAAAAAATTGGCGAATTGTAATGTTTGGATGCTTTGCATATATGTTTCGTAGGCTATATAGAAGCAATATATACAAAGAATTCAACCGACTACCTGTTCCATTCATTGTTCTTCTTGTCGAAAGTTACAAATAATTTCCGATAACGGATTAACCATTGGGGCTCATTGTTCACTTAAACTTGAAGAACAAAAAATTGGCGAATGGTACTGTTTGGATGCTTTGCATATATGTTCCTTAGACTATATAGAAGCAATATATACAAAGATTTCAACCATCTACCTGTTCCATTCATTGTTCTCCTTGTCGAAAGTTACAAATAATTTCCGTTAAAGTATTAACAATGGGGCTCGTAGTTCACTTAAACTTGAAGATCAAATAATTGGCGAATTGTACTGTTTGGATGATTTGCATATATGTTTCTTAGACTATATAGAAGCAATATATACAAAGATTTCAACCGTCTACCTGTTCCATTCATTGTTCTACTTGTCGAAAGTTACAAATAATTTCCGTTAAGGGATTAACAATGGGGATCGTAGTTTACTTAAACTTGAAGAACAAGAAATTGGCGAATTGTACTGTTTGGATGATTTGCATATATGTTTCTTAGACTATATAGAAGCAATATATACAAAGATTTCAACCGTCTACCTGTTCCATTCATTGTTCTACTTGTCGCAAGTTACAAATAATTTCCGTTAAAGTATTAACAATGGGGCTCGTAGTTCACTTAAACTTGAAGATCAAATAATTGGCGAATTGTACTGTTTGGATGCTTTGCATATTTGTTTCTTAGACTATTTAGAAGCAATATATAGAAAGATTTCACCCGTCTACCTGTACTATTCATTGTTCTACCTGTAGAAAGTTACAAATAATTTCCATTTCATGATTATCAATGGGGCTCGCTGTTCACTTAAACTTGGAGATCAAAAAATTGGCGATTGTTACTGTTTAGATGCTTTGCATATAGGTTTCGTAGACTATATACAAGCAACATATACAAAGATTCCAACCGTCTACCTGTTCTATTCATTGTTCTACCTGTAGAAAGTTACAAATAATTTCCATTTCATGATTATCAATGGGGCTCGCTGTTCACTTAAACTTGGAGATCAAAAAATTGGCGATTGTTACTGTTTAGATGCTTTGCATATAGGTTTCGTAGACTATATACAAGCAACATATACAAAGATTCCAACCGTCTACCTGTTCTATTCATTGTTCTACTTGTAGAAAGTTACAAATAATTTCCATTTCATGATTATCAATGGGGCTCGTTGTTCACTTAAACTTGAAGAAGAAAAAATGGGAGAATGGTACTGTTTGGATGCTTTGCATATATGTTTCTTAGATTATATAGAAGCAATATATATAAAGATTTCAACCGTCTACCTGTTCCATTCATTGTACTACTTGTCGTAAATTACAAATAATTTCCGATAAAGGATTAACCATTGGGGCTCATTGTTCACTTAAACTTGAAGAACAAAAAATTGGCGAATGGTACTGTCTGGATGCTTTGCGTACATGTTTCTTAGACTATATGGAAGCAATATATACAAAGATTTCAACCGTCTACCTGTTCTATTCATTGTTCTACTTGTAGAAAGTTACAAATAATTTCCGTTTCATGATTATCAATGGGGCTCGTTGTTCACTTAAACTTGAAGAACAAAAAATTGGCGAATGGTACTGTTTGGATGCTTTGCATATATGTTTCTTAGACTATATGGAAGCAATATATACAAAGATTTCAACCTTCTGCGTGTTCCAATCATTGTTCTACTTGTAGAAAGTTACAATTAATTTCCGTTAAAGGATTAACAATGGGGCTCGTAGTTCACTTAAACTTGAAGAACAAAAAATTGGCGAATTGTACTGTTTGGATGCTTTGCATATATGTTTCGTAGGCTATATAGAAGCAATATATACAAAGAATTCAACCGACTACCTGTTCCATTCATTGTTCTACTTGTCGAAAATTACAAATAATTTCCGATAAAGGATTAACCATTGGGGCTCATTGTTCACTTAAACTTGAAAAACAAAAAATTGGCGAATTGTACTGTTTGGATGCTTTGCATATATGTTTCTTAGACTATATGGAAGCATTATATACAATGATTTCAACCGTCTACCTATTCCATTCATTGTTCTACTTGTCGAAATTTCCAAATAATTTCCTTTAAAGGATTAACAATGGGGCTCGTTGTACACTTAAACTTGAAGCACAATAAATTGGCGAATTGTACTGTTTGGATGCTTTGCATATACGTTTCTTAGACTATATAGAAGCAATATATACAAAGATTTCAACCGTCAACTTGTTCCACTCATTGTTCTACTTGTCGAAAGTTACAAATAATTTCCATTTCATGATTATCAATGGGGCTCGATCTTCACTTAAATTTGAAGATCTAAAAATTGGCGATTGTTACTGTTTAGATGCTTTGCATATAGGTTTCGTAGACTATATAGAAGGAACATATACAAAGATTTCAACCGTCTACCTGTTCTATTCATTGTTCTACTTGTAGAAAGTTAGAAATAATTTCCGTTTCATGATTATCAATGGGGCTCGTTGTTCACTTAAACTTGAAGAACAAAAAATTGGCGAATGGTACTGTTTGGATGATTTGCATATATGTTTCTTAGACTATATGGAAGTAATATATACAAAGATTTCAACCGTCTACCTGTTCCATTCATTGTACTACTTGTCGAAATTTACAAATAATTTCCGATAAAGGATTAACCATTGGGGCTCATTGTTCACTTAAACTTGAAAAACAAAAAATTGGCGAATTGTACTGTTTGGATGCTTTGCATATATGTTTCTTATATTATATAGAAGCAATATTTACAAAGATTTCAACCGTCTACCTGTTCCATTCATTGTTCTACTTGTCGCAAGTTACAAATAATTTCCGTTAAAGTATTAACAATGGGGCTCGTAGTTCACTTAAACTTGAAGATCAAATAATTGGCGAATTGTACTGTTTGGATGCTTTGCATATTTGTTTCTTAGACTATTTAGAAGCAATATATAGAAAGATTTCACCCGTCTACCTGTACTATTGATTGTTCTACCTGTAGAAAGTTACAAATAATTTCCATTTCATGATTATCAATGGGGCTCGCTGTTCACTTAAACTTGAAGATCAAAAAATTGGCGATTGTTACTGTTTAGATGCTTTGCATATAGGTTTCGTAGACTATATAGAAGGAACATATACAAAGATTTCAACCGTCTACCTGTTCTATTCATTGTTCTACTTGTAGAAAGTTACAAATAATTTCCGTTTCATGATTATCAATGGGGCTTGTTGTTCACATAAACTTGAAGAACAAAAAATTGGCGAATGGTACTGTTTGGATGATTTGCATATATGTTTCTTAGACTATATGGAAGCAATATATACAAAGATTTCAACCGTCTACGTGTTCCAATCATTGTTCTACTTGTCGAAATTTACAAATAATTTCATTTAAAGTATTAACAATGGGGCTCGTTGTTCACTTAAACTTGAAGAACAAGAAATTGGCGAATTGTACTGTTTGGATGCTTTGCATATATGTTTCTTAGACTATATATAAGCAATATATACAATGATTTCAACCGTCTACCTGTTCCATTCATTGTTCTACTTGTCGAAAATTACAAATAATTTCCGATAAAGGATTAATCATTGGTGCTCATTGTTCACTTAAACTTGAAGAACAAAAAATTGGCAAATGGTACTGTTTGGATGCTTTGCACATATGTTTCTTAGACTATTTAGAAGCAATATATAGAAAGATTTCAACCGTCTACCTGTACTATTCATTGTTCTACTTGTAGAAAGTTACAAATAATTTCCATTTCATGATTATCAATGGGGCTCGTTGTTCACTTAAACTTGAAGAACAAAAAATTGGCGAATGGTACTGTTTGGATGCTTTGCATATATGTTTCTTAGATTATATAGAAGCAATATTTACAAAGATTTCAACCGTCTACCTGTTCCATTCATTGTTCTACTTGTCGCAAGTTACAAATAATTTCCGTTAAAGTATTAACAATGGGGCTCGTAGTTCACTTAAACTTGAAGATCAAATAATTGGCGAATTGTACTGTTTGGATGCTTTGCATATTTGTTTCTTAGACTATTTAGAAGCAATATATAGAAAGATTTCACCCGTCTACCTGTACTATTCATTGTTCTACCTGTAGAAAGTTACAAATAATTTCCATTTCATGATTATCAATGGGGCTCGCTGTTCACTTAAACTTGAAGATCAAAAAATTGGCGATTGTTACTGTTTAGATGCTTTGCATATAGGTTTCGTAGACTATATACAAGCAACATATACAAAGATTCCAACCGTCTACCTGTTCTATTCATTGTTCTACTTGTAGAAAGTTACAAATAATTTCCGTTTCATGGTTATCAATTGTACTCGTAGTTCACTTAAACTTGAAGAACAAAAAATTGGCGGATGGTACTGTTTGGATGCTTTGAATATATGTTTCTTATATTATATAGAAGCAATATATAAAAATATTTCAACCGTCTACCTTTTCCATTCATTGTTCTTCTTGTCGAAAGTTACAAATAATTTCCGATAACGGATTAACCATTGGGGCTCATTGTTCACTTAAACTTGAAGAACAAAAAATTGGCGAATGGTACTGTTTGGATGCTTTGCATATATGTTCCTTAGACTATATAGAAGCAATATATACAAAGATTTCAACCATCTACCTGTTCCATTCATTGTTCTCCTTGTCGAACTTTACAAATAATTTCCGTTAAAGTATTAACAATGGGGCTCGTAGTTCACTTAAACTTGAAGATCAAATAATTGGCGAATTGTACTGTTTGGATGATTTGCATATATGTTTCTTAGACTATATAGAAGCAATATATACAAAGATTTCAACCGTCTACCTGTTCCATTCATTGTTCTACTTGTCGAAAGTTACAAATAATTTCCGTTAAGGGATTAACAATGGGGATCGTAGTTTACTTAAACTTGAAGAACAAGAAATTGGCGAATTGTACTGTTTGGATGATTTGCATATATGTTTCTTAGACTATATAGAAGCAATATATACAAAGATTTCAACCGTCTACCTGTTCCATTCATTGTTCTACTTGTCGAAAGTTACAAATAATTTCCGTTAAGGGATTAACAATGGGGATCGTAGTTTACTTAAACTTGAAGAACAAGAAATTGGCGAATTGTACTGTTTGGATGATTTGCATATATGTTTCTTAGACTATATAGAAGCAATATATACAATGATTTCAACCGTCTACCTATTCCATTCAATGTTCTACTTGCCGAAATTTACAAATAATTTCCGTTAAAGTATTAACAATGGGGCTCGTAGTTCACTTAAACTTGAAGATCAAATAATTGGCGAATTGTACTGTTTGGATGATTTGCATATATGTTTCTTAGACTATATAGAAGCAATATATACAAAGATTTCAACCATCTAGCTGTTCCATTCATTGTTCTCCTTGTCGAAAGTTACAAATAATTTCCGTTAAAGGATTAACAATGGGGCTCGTAGTTCACTTAAACTTGAAGAACAAAAAATTGGCGAATTGTACTGTTTGGATGCTTTGCATATATGTTTCGTAGACTATATAGAAGCAATATATACAAATATTTCAACCGTCTAACTGTTCCATTCATTGTTCTACTTGTCGAAAATTACAAATAATTTCCGATAAAGTATTAACCATTGGTGCTCATTGTTCACTTAAACTTGAAGAACAAAAAATTGGCGAATGGTACTGTTTGGATGCTTTGCATATATGTTTCTTAGACTATATAGAAGCAATATATACAATAACTGCAACAGTGTACCTGTTCCATTCATTGTCCTACTTGTCGAAATTTACAAATAATTTCCTTTAAAGGATTAACAATGGGGCTCGTAGTTCACTTAAACTTGAAGAACAAAAAATTGGCGAATGGTACTGTTTGGATGCTTTGCATATATGTTTCTTAGACTATATAGAAGCAATATATACATTGATTTCAACCGTCTACCTGTTCCATTCATTGTTCTACTTGTCGGAAGTTACAAATAATTTCCGTTAAAGTATTAACAATGGGGCTCGTAGTTCACTTAAACATGAAGATGAAATAATTGGCGAATGGTACTGTTTGGATGCTTTGCATATATGTTTCTTAGACTATATGGAAGCAATATATACAAAGATTTCAACCGTCTGAGTGTTCCAATCATTGTTCAACTTGTAGAAAGTTACAATTAATTTCCGTTAAAGGATTAACAATGGGGCTCGTAGTTCACTTAAACTTGAAGAACAAAAAATTGGCGAATTGTAATGTTTGGATGCTTTGCATATATGTTTCGTAGGCTATATAGAAGCAATATATACAAAGAATTCAACCGACTACCTGTTCCATTCATTGTTCTTCTTGTCGAAAGTTACAAATAATTTCCGATAACGGATTAACCATTGGGGCTCATTGTTCACTTAAACTTGAAGAACAAAAAATTGGCGAATGGTACTGTTTGGATGCTTTGCATATATGTTCCTTAGACTATATAGAAGCAATATATACAAAGATTTCAACCATCTACCTGTTCCATTCATTGTTCTCCTTGTCGAAAGTTACAAATAATTTCCGTTAAAGTATTAACAATGGGGCTCGTAGTTCACTTAAACTTGAAGATCAAATAATTGGCGAATTGTACTGTTTGGATGATTTGCATATATGTTTCTTAGACTATATAGAAGCAATATATACAAAGATTTCAACCGTCTACCTGTTCCATTCATTGTTCTACTTGTCGAAAGTTACAAATAATTTCCGTTAAGGGATTAACAATGGGGATCGTAGTTTACTTAAACTTGAAGAACAAGAAATTGGCGAATTGTACTGTTTGGATGATTTGCATATATGTTTCTTAGACTATATAGAAGCAATATATACAAAGATTTCAACCGTCTACCTGTTCCATTCATTGTTCTACTTGTCGCAAGTTACAAATAATTTCCGTTAAAGTATTAACAATGGGGCTCGTAGTTCACTTAAACTTGAAGATCAAATAATTGGCGAATTGTACTGTTTGGATGCTTTGCATATTTGTTTCTTAGACTATTTAGAAGCAATATATAGAAAGATTTCACCCGTCTACCTGTACTATTCATTGTTCTACCTGTAGAAAGTTACAAATAATTTCCATTTCATGATTATCAATGGGGCTCGCTGTTCACTTAAACTTGGAGATCAAAAAATTGGCGATTGTTACTGTTTAGATGCTTTGCATATAGGTTTCGTAGACTATATACAAGCAACATATACAAAGATTCCAACCGTCTACCTGTTCTATTCATTGTTCTACTTGTAGAAAGTTACAAATAATTTCCATTTCATGATTATCAATGGGGCTCGTTGTTCACTTAAACTTGAAGAAGAAAAAATGGGAGAATGGTACTGTTTGGATGCTTTGCATATATGTTTCTTAGATTATATAGAAGCAATATATATAAAGATTTCAACCGTCTACCTGTTCCATTCATTGTACTACTTGTCGTAAATTACAAATAATTTCCGATAAAGGATTAACCATTGGGGCTCATTGTTCACTTAAACTTGAAGAACAAAAAATTGGCGAATGGTACTGTCTGGATGCTTTGCGTACATGTTTCTTAGACTATATGGAAGCAATATATACAAAGATTTCAACCGTCTACCTGTTCTATTCATTGTTCTACTTGTAGAAAGTTACAAATAATTTCCGTTTCATGATTATCAATGGGGCTCGTTGTTCACTTAAACTTGAAGAACAAAAAATTGGCGAATGGTACTGTTTGGATGCTTTGCATATATGTTTCTTAGACTATATGGAAGCAATATATACAAAGATTTCAACCTTCTGCGTGTTCCAATCATTGTTCTACTTGTAGAAAGTTACAATTAATTTCCGTTAAAGGATTAACAATGGGGCTCGTAGTTCACTTAAACTTGAAGAACAAAAAATTGGCGAATTGTACTGTTTGGATGCTTTGCATATATGTTTCGTAGGCTATATAGAAGCAATATATACAAAGAATTCAACCGACTACCTGTTCCATTCATTGTTCTACTTGTCGAAAATTACAAATAATTTCCGATAAAGGATTAACCATTGGGGCTCATTGTTCACTTAAACTTGAAAAACAAAAAATTGGCGAATTGTACTGTTTGGATGCTTTGCATATATGTTTCTTAGACTATATGGAAGCATTATATACAATGATTTCAACCGTCTACCTATTCCATTCATTGTTCTACTTGTCGAAATTTCCAAATAATTTCCTTTAAAGGATTAACAATGGGGCTCGTTGTACACTTAAACTTGAAGCACAATAAATTGGCGAATTGTACTGTTTGGATGCTTTGCATATACGTTTCTTAGACTATATAGAAGCAATATATACAAAGATTTCAACCGTCAACTTGTTCCACTCATTGTTCTACTTGTCGAAAGTTACAAATAATTTCCATTTCATGATTATCAATGGGGCTCGATCTTCACTTAAATTTGAAGATCTAAAAATTGGCGATTGTTACTGTTTAGATGCTTTGCATATAGGTTTCGTAGACTATATAGAAGGAACATATACAAAGATTTCAACCGTCTACCTGTTCTATTCATTGTTCTACTTGTAGAAAGTTAGAAATAATTTCCGTTTCATGATTATCAATGGGGCTCGTTGTTCACTTAAACTTGAAGAACAAAAAATTGGCGAATGGTACTGTTTGGATGATTTGCATATATGTTTCTTAGACTATATGGAAGTAATATATACAAAGATTTCAACCGTCTACCTGTTCCATTCATTGTACTACTTGTCGAAATTTACAAATAATTTCCGATAAAGGATTAACCATTGGGGCTCATTGTTCACTTAAACTTGAAAAACAAAAAATTGGCGAATTGTACTGTTTGGATGCTTTGCATATATGTTTCTTATATTATATAGAAGCAATATTTACAAAGATTTCAACCGTCTACCTGTTCCATTCATTGTTCTACTTGTCGCAAGTTACAAATAATTTCCGTTAAAGTATTAACAATGGGGCTCGTAGTTCACTTAAACTTGAAGATCAAATAATTGGCGAATTGTACTGTTTGGATGCTTTGCATATTTGTTTCTTAGACTATTTAGAAGCAATATATAGAAAGATTTCACCCGTCTACCTGTACTATTGATTGTTCTACCTGTAGAAAGTTACAAATAATTTCCATTTCATGATTATCAATGGGGCTCGCTGTTCACTTAAACTTGAAGATCAAAAAATTGGCGATTGTTACTGTTTAGATGCTTTGCATATAGGTTTCGTAGACTATATAGAAGGAACATATACAAAGATTTCAACCGTCTACCTGTTCTATTCATTGTTCTACTTGTAGAAAGTTACAAATAATTTCCGTTTCATGATTATCAATGGGGCTTGTTGTTCACATAAACTTGAAGAACAAAAAATTGGCGAATGGTACTGTTTGGATGATTTGCATATATGTTTCTTAGACTATATGGAAGCAATATATACAAAGATTTCAACCGTCTACGTGTTCCAATCATTGTTCTACTTGTCGAAATTTACAAATAATTTCATTTAAAGTATTAACAATGGGGCTCGTTGTTCACTTAAACTTGAAGAACAAGAAATTGGCGAATTGTACTGTTTGGATGCTTTGCATATATGTTTCTTAGACTATATATAAGCAATATATACAATGATTTCAACCGTCTACCTGTTCCATTCATTGTTCTACTTGTCGAAAATTACAAATAATTTCCGATAAAGGATTAATCATTGGTGCTCATTGTTCACTTAAACTTGAAGAACAAAAAATTGGCAAATGGTACTGTTTGGATGCTTTGCACATATGTTTCTTAGACTATTTAGAAGCAATATATAGAAAGATTTCAACCGTCTACCTGTACTATTCATTGTTCTACTTGTAGAAAGTTACAAATAATTTCCATTTCATGATTATCAATGGGGCTCGTTGTTCACTTAAACTTGAAGAACAAAAAATTGGCGAATGGTACTGTTTGGATGCTTTGCATATATGTTTCTTAGATTATATAGAAGCAATATTTACAAAGATTTCAACCGTCTACCTGTTCCATTCATTGTTCTACTTGTCGCAAGTTACAAATAATTTCCGTTAAAGTATTAACAATGGGGCTCGTAGTTCACTTAAACTTGAAGATCAAATAATTGGCGAATTGTACTGTTTGGATGCTTTGCATATTTGTTTCTTAGACTATTTAGAAGCAATATATAGAAAGATTTCACCCGTCTACCTGTACTATTCATTGTTCTACCTGTAGAAAGTTACAAATAATTTCCATTTCATGATTATCAATGGGGCTCGCTGTTCACTTAAACTTGAAGATCAAAAAATTGGCGATTGTTACTGTTTAGATGCTTTGCATATAGGTTTCGTAGACTATATACAAGCAACATATACAAAGATTCCAACCGTCTACCTGTTCTATTCATTGTTCTACTTGTAGAAAGTTACAAATAATTTCCGTTTCATGGTTATCAATTGTACTCGTAGTTCACTTAAACTTGAAGAACAAAAAATTGGCGGATGGTACTGTTTGGATGCTTTGAATATATGTTTCTTATATTATATAGAAGCAATATATAAAAATATTTCAACCGTCTACCTGTTCCATTCATTGTTCTACTTGTCGAAAATTACAAATAATTTCCGATAAAGGATTAACCATTGGGCTCATTGTTCACTTAAACTTGGAAAACAAAAAATTGGCGAATTGTACTGTTTGGATGCTTTGCATATATGTTTCTTAGACTATATGGAAGCAATATATACAATGATTTCAACCGTCTGCCTATTCCATTCATTGTTCTACTTGTCGAAATTTACAAATAATTTCCTTTAAAGGATTAACAATTGGGCTCGTTGTACACTTATACTTGATGACCAAAAAATTGGCAAATGGTACTGTTTGGATGCTTTGCGTACATGTTTCTCAGAATATATGGAAGCAATGTATACAAAGATTTCAACACTCTACGTGTTCCAATCATTGTTCTACTTGTCGAAATTTACAAATAATTTCCTTTAAAGGATTAACAATTGGGCTCGTTGTTCACTTAAACTTGAAGAACAATAAATTGGCGAATTGTACTGTTTGGATGCTTTGCATATATGTTTCTTAGACTATATAGAAGCAATATATACAATGATTTCAACCGTCTACCTGTTCCATTCATTGTTCTACTTGTCGAATGTTACAAATAATTTCCGTTATGGGATTAACAAAGGGGATCGTAGTTTACTTAAACTTGAAGCACAAAAAATTGGCGAATTGTACTGTTTGGATGCTTTGCATATATGTTTCTTAGACTATATAGAAGCAATATATATAATGATTTCAACCGTCTACCTGTTCCATTCATTGTTCTACTTGTCGAAAGTTACAAATTGTTAGAACTATACGAGAGGTGCCCGCATATCATTTTGTACTGCGTACGGCACTGCGCATAGGAATTCAGTTTATGTTAGAAGTCTTAAGTGTCGCGGCCGCCCTAGCTCTTTTTGAGCGCACCTCAGTCTGTTCTCTGTATACGCCCTACGCGGGACCACTAGTTATTATTTTTTCTGTAACGATTCAAATATATTTTCCACTTATATTAATTGGTTTACAATTAATTCAACGCGCACCCTGTTTACTCCTATCACAAATAATTTCCGATAAAGGATTAACCATTGGGGCTCGTTGTTCACTTAAACTTGAAAAACAAAAAATTGGCGAATTGTACTGTTTGGATGCTTTGCATATATGTTTCTTAGACTATATGGAAGCATTATATACAATGATTTCAACCGTCTACCTATTCCATTCATTGTTCTACTTGTCGAAATTTACAAATAATTTCCTTTAAAGGATTAACAATGGGGCTCGTTGTACACTTAAACTTGAAGCACAATAAATTGGCGAATTGTACTGTTTGGATGCTTTGCATATACGTTTCTTAGACTATATAGAAGCAATATATACAAAGATTTCAACCGTCAACTTGTTCCACTCATTGTTCTACTTGTCGAAAGTTACAAATAATTTCCATTTCATGATTATCAATGGGGCTCGATCATCACTTAAATTTGAAGATCAAAAAATTGGCGATTGTTACTGTTTAGATGCTTTGCATATAGGTTTCGTAGACTATATAGAAGGAACATATACAAAGATTTCAACCGTCTACCTGTTCTATTCATTGTTCTACTTGTAGAAAGTTACAAATAATTTCCGTTTCATGATTATCAATGGGGCTTGTTGTTCACATAAACTTGAAGAACAAAAAATTGGCGAATGGTACTGTTTGGATGATTTGCATATATGTTTCTTAGACTATATGGAAGCAATATATACAAAGATTTCAACCGTCTACGTGTTCCAATCATTGTTCTACTTGTCGAAATTTACAAATAATTTCCGATAACGGATTAACCATTGGGGCTCATTGTTCACTTAAACTTGAAGAACAAAAAATTGGCGAATTGTACTGTTTGGATGCTTTGCATATATGTTTCTTATACTATATAGAAGCAATATATACATTGATTTCAACCGTCTACCTGTTCCATTCATTGTTCTACTTGTCGAAAATTACAAATAATTTCCGATAAAGGATTAATCATTGGTGCTCATTGTTCACTTAAACTTGAAGAACAAAAAATTGGCAAATGGTACTGTTTGGATGCTTTGCATATATGTTTCTTAGACTATTTAGAAGCAATATATACAAATATTTCAACCGTCTACCTGTTCCATTCATTGTTCTACTTGTCGAAAATTACAAATAATTTCCGATAAAGGATTAACAATTGGGGCTCATTGTTCACTTAAACTTGATGACCAAAAAATTGGCAAATGGTACTGTTTGGATGCTTTGCGTACATGTTTCTCAGAATATATGGAAGCAATATATACAAAGATTTCAACCGTCTACGTGTTCCAATCATTGTTCTACTTGTCGAAAATTACAAATAATTTCCGATAAAGGATTAACCATTGGGGCTCATTGTTCACTTAAACTTGGAAAACAAAAAATTGGCGAATTGTACTGTTTGGATGCTTTGCATATATGTTTCTTAGACTATATGGAAGCAATATATACAATGATTTCAACCGTCTACCTATTCCATTCAATGTTCTACTTGTCGAAATTTACAAATAATTTCCTTTAAAGGATTAACAATTGGGCTCGTTGTACACTTAAACTTGAAGAACAATAAATTGGCGAATTGTACTGTTTGGATGCTTTGCATATATGTTTCTTATATTATATAGAAGCAATATTTACAAAGATTTCAACCGTCTACCTGTTCCATTCATTGTTCTACTTGTCGCAAGTTACAAATAATTTCCGTTAAAGTATTAACAATGGGGCTCGTAGTTCACTTAAACTTGAAGATCAAATAATTGGCGAATTGTACTGTTTGGATGCTTTGCATATTTGTTTCTTAGACTATTTAGAAGCAATATATAGAAAGATTTCACCCGTCTACCTGTACTATTGATTGTTCTACCTGTAGAAAGTTACAAATAATTTCCATTTCATGATTATCAATGGGGCTCGCTGTTCACTTAAACTTGAAGATCAAAAAATTGGCGATTGTTACTGTTTAGATGCTTTGCATATAGGTTTCGTAGACTATATACAAGCAACATATACAAAGATTCCAACCGTCTACCTGTTCTATTCATTGTTCTACTTGTAGAAAGTTACAAATAATTTCCGATAAAAGATTAACATTGGGGCTCATTGTTCACTTAAACTTGAAAAACAAAAAATTGGCGAATTGTACTGTTTGGATGCTTTGCATATATGTTTCTTAGACTATATAGAAGCAACATATACAAAGATTTCAATCGTCTACCTGTTCCATTCACTGTTCTACTTGTCGAAAATTACAAATAATTTCCGATAATGGATTAACAATGGGGCTCATTGTTCACTTAAACTTGAAGAACAACAAATTGGCGAATTGTACTGTTTGGATGCTTTGCATATATGTTTCGTAGACTATATAGAAGCAATATATACAAATATTTCAACCGTCTAACTGTTCCATTCATTGTTCTACTTGTCGAAAATTACAAATAATTTCCGATAAAGTATTAACCATTGGTGCTCATTGTTCACTTAAACTTGAAGAACAAAAAATTGGCGAATGGTACTGTTTGGATGCTTTGCATATATGTTTCTTAGCCTATATAGAAGCAATATATATAAAGATTTCAACCATCTACCTGTTCCATTCATTGTTCTACTTGTCGAAAGTTACAAATAATTTCCGATAACGGATTAACCATTGGGGCTCATTGTTCACTTAAACTTGAAGAACAAAAAATTGGCGAATTGTACTGTTTGGATGCTTTGCATATATGTTTCTTATACTATATAGAAGCAATATATACAAAGATTTCAACCGTCTACCTGTTCCATTCACTGTTCTACTTGTCGAAAGTTACAAATAATTTCCGTTAAGGGATTAACAATGGGGATCGTAGTTCACTTAAACTTGAAGAACAAAAAATTGGCGAATTGTACTGTTTGGATGCTTTGCGTACATGTTTCTTAGACTATATGGAAGCAATATATACAAAGATTTCAACCGTCCACGTGTTCCAATCATTGTTCTACTTGTCGAAATTTACAAATAATTTCCTTTAAAGGATTAACAATGGGGCTCGTTGTTCACTTAAACTTGAAGAACAAAAAAGTGCCGTATGGTACTGTTTGGATGCTTTGCATATATGTTTCTTAGACTATAAAGAAGCAATATATACATTGATTTCAACCGTCTACCTGTTCCATTCATTGTTCTACTTGTCGCAAGTTACAAATAATTTCCGTTGAAGTATTAACAATGGGGCTCGTAGTACCCTTAAACTTGAAGATCAAATAATTGGCGAATTTTACTGTTTGGATGATTTGCATATATGTTTCTTAGACTATATAAAAGCAATATATACATAGATTTCAACCGTCTACCTGTTCCATTCATTGTTCTACTTGTCGAAAGTTACAAATAATTTCCGTTAAGGGATTAACAATGGGGATCGTAGTTTACTTAAACTTGAAGAACAAGAAATTGGCGAATTGTACTGTTTGGATGATTAGCATATATGATTCTTAGACTATATAGAAGCAATATATACAATGATTTCAACCGTCTACCTATTCAATTCATTGTTCTACTTGCCGAAATTTACAAATAATTTCCTTTAAAGGATTAACAATGGGGCTCGTTGTTCACTTAAACTTGAAGAACAATAAATTGGCGAATTGTACTGTTTGGATGCTTTGCATATATGTTTCTTATACTATATAGAAGCAATATATACAAAGATTTCAATCGTCTACCTGTTCCATTCACTGTTCTACTTGTCGAAATTTACAAATAATTTCCTTTAAAGGATTAACAATGGGGCTCGTTGTTCACTTAAACTTGAAGAACAAAAAAGTGGCGTATGGTACTGTTTGGATGCTTTGCATATATGTTTCTTAGACTATGAAGAAGCAATATATACATTGATTTCAACCGTCTACCTGTTCCATTCATTGTTCTACTTGTCGAAAGTTACAAATAATTTCCGTTAAAGTATTAACAATGGGGCTCGTAGTTCACTTAAACTTGAATATCAAATAATTGGCGAATTGTACTGTTTGGATGATTTGCATATATGTTTCTTAGACTATATAGAAGCAATATATACAAAGATTTCAACCGTCTACCTGTTCCATTCATTGTTCTACTTGTCGAAAGTTACAAATAATTTCCGTTAAGGGATTATCAATGGGGATCGTAGTTTACTTAAACTTGAAGAACAAGAAATTGGCGAATTGTACTGTTTGGATGATTTGCATATATGTTTCTTAGACTATATAGAAGCAATATATACAATGATTTCAACCGTCTACCTATTCCATTCATTGTTCTACTTGCCGAAATTTACAAATAATTTCCTTTAAAGGATTAACAATGGGGCTCGTAGTTCACTTAAACATGAAGAACAAAAAATTGGCGAATGGTACTGTTTGGATGCTTTGCATATATGTTTCTTAGACTATATAGAAGCAATATATACAAAGATTTCAACCGTCTACCTGTTCCATTCATTGTTCTACTTGTCGAAAGTTACAAATAATTTCCTTTAAAGGATTAACAATGGGGCTCGTTGTTCACTTAAACTTGAAGAACAAAAAATTGGCGAATGGTACTGTTTGGATGCTTTGCATATATGTTTCTTAGACTATAAAGAAGCAATATATACATTGATTTCAACCGTCTACCTGTTCCATTCATTGTTCTACTTGTCGAAATTTACAAATAATTTCCGATAACGGATTAACCATTGGGGCTCCTTGTTCACTTAAACTTGAAGATCAAATAATTGGCGAATTGTACTGTTTGGATGATTTGCATATATGTTTCTTAGACTATATAGAAGCAATATATACAAAGATTTCAACCGTCTACCTGTTCCATTCATTGATCTACTTGTCGAAAGTTACAAATAATTTCCGATAAAGGATTAACAATGGGTCTCATTGTTCACTTAAACTTGAAGAACAAAAAATTGGCGAATGGTACTGTTTGGATGCTTTGCATATATGTTTCTTAGACTATATGGAAGCAATATATACAAAGATTTCAACCGTCTACGTGTTCCAATCATTGTTCTACTTGTAGAAAGTTACAAATAATTTCCATTTCATGATTAACAATGGGGCTCGTAGTTCACTTAAATTTGAAGAACAAAAAATTGGCGAATTGTACTGTTTGGATGCTTTGCATATATGTTTCTTAGACTATTTAGAAGCAATATATAGAAAGATTTCACCCGTCTACCTGTACTATTCATTGTTCTACTTGTCGAAAGTTACAAATAATTTCCGATAAAGGATTAACCATTGGGGCTCATTGTTCACTTAAACTTGAAGAACAAAAAATTGGCGAATGGTACTGTTTGGATGCTTTGCATATATGTTTCTTAGACTATATGGAAGCAATATACACAAAGATTTCAACCGTCTACCTGTTCCATTCATTGTTCTACTTGTCGAAAATTACAAATAATTTCCGATAAAGTATTAACCATTGGTGCTCATTGTTCACTTAAACTTGAAGAACAAAAAATTGGCGAATGGTACTGTTTGGATGCTTTGCATATATGTTTCTTAGACTATATAGAAGCAATATATACAATAATTGCAACAGTGTACCTGTTCCATTCATTGTCCTACTTGTCGAAATTTACAAATAATTTCCTTTAAAGGATTAACAATGGGGCTCGTAGTTCACTTAAACTTGAAGAACAAAAAATTGGCGAATGGTACTGTTTGGATGCTTTGCATATATGTTCCTTAGACTATATAGAAGCAATATATACAAAGATTTCAACCATCTACCTGTTCCATTCATTGTTCTCCTTGTCGAAAGTTACAAATAATTTCCGTTAAAGTATTAACAATGGGGCTCGTAGTTCACTTAAACTTGAAGATCAAATAATTGGCGAATTGTACTGTTTGGATGATTTGCATATATGTTTCTTAGACTATATAGAAGCAATATATACAAAGATTTCAACCGTCTACCTGTTCCATTCATTGTTCTACTTGTCGAAAGTTACAAATAATTTCCTTTAAAGGATTAACAATGGGGCTCGTAGTTCACTTAAACTTGAAGAACAAAAAATTGGGGAATTGTACTGTTTGGATGCTTTGCATATATGTTTCGTAGACTATATAGAAGCAATATATACAAAGATTTCAACCGTCTACCTGTTCCATTCATTGTTCTACTTGTCGAAAGTTACAAATAATTTCCGTTAAGGGATTAACAATGGGGATCGTAGTTTACTTAAACTTGAAGAACAAGAAATTGGCGAATTGTACTGTTTGGATGATTTGCATATATGTTTCTTAGACTATATAGAAGCAATATATACAAAGATTTCAACCATCTACCTGTTCCATTCATTGTTCTCCTTGTCGAAAGTTACAAATAATTTCCGTTAAAGTATTAACAATGGGGCTCGTAGTTCACTTAAACTTGAAGATCAAATAATTGGCGAATTGTACTGTTTGGATGATTTGCATATATGTTTCTTAGACTATATAGAAGCAATATATACAAATATTTCAACCGTCTAACTGTTCCATTCATTGTTCTACTTGTCGAAAATTACAAATAATTTCCGATAAAGTATTAACCATTGGTGCTCATTGTTCACTTAAACTTGAAGAACAAAAAATTGGCGAATGGTACTGTTTGGATGCTTTGCATATATGTTTCTTAGACTATATAGAAGCAATATATACAATAATTTCAACAGTGTACCTGTTCCATTCATTGTCCTACTTGTCGAAATTTACAAATAATTTCCTTTAAAGGATTAACAATGGGGCTCGTAGTTCACTTAAACTTGAAGAACAAAAAATTGGCGAATGGTACTGTTTGGATGCTTTGCATATATGTTTCGTAGACTATATAGAAGCAATATATACAAAGATTTCAACCGTCTACCTGTTCCATTCATTGTTCTACTTGTCGAAAGTTACAAATAATTTCCGTTAAGGGATTAACAATGGGGATCGTAGTTTACTTAAACTTGAAGAACAAGAAATTGGCGAATTGTACTGTTTGGATGATTTGCATATATGTTTCTTAGACTATATAGAAGCAATATATACAAAGATTTCAACCATCTACCTGTTCCATTCATTGTTCTCCTTGTCGAAAGTTACAAATAATTTCCGTTAAAGTATTAACAATGGGGCTCGTAGTTCACTTAAACTTGAAGATCAAATAATTGGCGAATTGTACTGTTTGGATGATTTGCATATATGTTTCTTAGACTATATAGAAGCAATATATACAAATATTTCAACCGTCTAACTGTTCCATTCATTGTTCTACTTGTCGAAAATTACAAATAATTTCCGATAAAGTATTAACCATTGGTGCTCATTGTTCACTTAAACTTGAAGAACAAAAAATTGGCGAATGGTACTGTTTGGATGCTTTGCATATATGTTTCTTAGACTATATAGAAGCAATATATACAATAATTTCAACAGTGTACCTGTTCCATTCATTGTCCTACTTGTCGAAATTTACAAATAATTTCCTTTAAAGGATTAACAATGGGGCTCGTAGTTCACTTAAACTTGAAGAACAAAAAATTGGCGAATGGTACTGTTTGGATGCTTTGCATATATGTTTCTTAGACTATATAGAAGCAATATATACAAAGATTTCAACCATCTACCTGTTCCATTCATTGTTCTCCTTGTCGAAAGTTACAAATAATTTCCGTTAAGGGATTAACAATGGGGATCGTAGTTTACTTAAACTTGAAGAACAAGAAATTGGCGAATTGTACTGTTTGGATGATTTGCATATATGTTTCTTAGACTATATAGAAGCAATATATACAAAGATTTCAACCGTCTACCTGTTCCATTCATTGTTCTACTTGTCGAAAGTTACAAATAATTCCCTTTAAAGGATTAACAATGGGGCTCGTTGATCACTTAAACTTGAAGAACAATAAATTGGCGAATTGTGCTGTTTGGATGCTTTGCATATATGTTTCTTAGACTATATAGAAGCAATATATACAAAGATTTCAACCGTCTACCTGTTCCATTCATTGTTCTACTTGTCGAAAGTTACAATTAATTTCCGTTAAAGGATTAACAATGGGGCTCGTAGTTCACTTAAACTTGAAGTACAAAAAATTGGCGAATTGTACTGTTTGGATGCTTTGCATATATGTTTCGTAGACTATATAGAAGCAACATATACAAATATTTCAACCGTCTAACTGTTCCATTCATTGTTCTACTTGTCGAAAATTACAAATAATTTCCGATAAAGGATTAACCATTGGGCTCATTGTTCACTTAAACTTGAAGAACAAACAATTGGCGAATGGTACTGTTTGGATGCTTTGCATATATGTTTCTTAGACTATATAGAAGCAATATATACAAAGATTTCAACCGTCTACCTTTTCCATTCATTGTTCTTCTTGTCGAAAGTTACAAATAATTTCCGATAAAGGATTAACAATGGGGCTCATTGTTCACTTAAACTTGAAGAACAAAAAATTGGCGAATGGTACTGTTTGGATGCATTGCATATATGTTTCTTAGACTATATGGAAGCAATATATACAAAGATTTCAACCGTCTGCGTGTTCCATTCATTGTCCTACTTATCGAAATTTACAAATAATTTCCATTAAAGGATTAACAATGGGGCTCGTAGTTCACTTAAACTTGAAGAACAAGAAATTGGCGAATTGTACTGTTTGGATGATTTGCATATATGTTTCTTAGACTATATAGAAGCAATATATACAAAGATTTCAACCGTCTACCTGTTCCATTCACTGTTCTACTTGTCGAAAGTTACAAATAATTTCCGTTAAGGGATTAACAATGGGGAACGTAGTTTACTTAAACTTGAAGAACAAAAAATTGGCGAATTGTACTGTTTGGATGCTTTGCATAAATGTTTCTTAGACTATATAGAAGCAATATATACAATGATTTCAACAGTCTACCTGTTCCATTCATTGTTCTACTTGTCGAAAATTACAAATAATTTCCGATAAAGGATTAACCATTGGGCTCATTGTTCACTTAAACTTGAAGAACAAACAATTGGCGAATGGTACTGTTTGGATGCTTTGCATATATGTTTCTTAGACTATATGGAAGCAATATATACAAAGATTTCAACCGTCTGCGTGTTCCAATCATTGTTCTACTTGTCGAAAGTTACAAATAATTTCCGTTAAAGTATTAACAATGGGGCTCGTAGTTCACTTAAACTTGAAGATCAAATAATTGGCGAATTGTACTGTTTGGATGATTTGCATATATGTTTCTTAGACTATATAGAAGCAATATATACAAAGATTTCAACCGTCTACCTGTTCCATTCATTGTTCTACTTGTCGAAAGTTACAAATAATTTCCGTTAAGGGATTAACAATGGGGATCGTAGTTTACTTAAACTTGAAGAACAAGAAATTGGCGAATTGTACTGTTTGGATGATTTGCATATATGTTTCTTAGACTATATAGAAGCAATATATACAATGATTTCAACCGTCTACCTATTCCATTCAATGTTCTACTTGCCGAAATTTACAAATAATTTCCTTTAAAGGATTAACAATGGGGCTCGTAGTTCACTTAAACATGAAGAACAAAAAATTGGCGAATGGTACTGTTTGGATGCTTTGCATATATGTTTCTTAGACTATATAGAAGCAATATATACAAAGATTTCAACCGTCTACCTGTTCCATTCATTGTTCTACTTGTCGAAAGTTACAAATAATTTCCTTTAAAGGATTAACAATGGGGCTCGTTGTTCACTTAAACTTGAAGAACAATAAATTGGCGAATTGTGCTGTTTGGATGCTTTGCATATATGTTTCTTAGACTATATAGAAGCAATATATACAAAGATTTCAACCATCTACCTGTTCCATTCATTGTTCTCCTTGTCGAAAGTTACAAATAATTTCCGTTAAAGTATTAACAATGGGGCTCGTAGTTCACTTAAACTTGAAGATCAAATAATTGGCGAATTGTACTGTTTGGATGATTTGCATATATGTTTCTTAGACTATATAACAGCAATATATACAAAGATTTCAACCGTCTACCTGTTCCATTCATTGTTCTACTTGTCGAAAATTACAAATAATTTCCGATAAAGGATTAACCATTGGGGCTCATTGTTCACTTAAACTTGAAGAACAAAAAATTGGCGAATGGTACTGTTTGGATGCTTTGCATATATGTTTCTTAGACTATATAGAAGCAATATATACAATAATTTCAACAGTCTACCTGTTCCATTCATTGTTCTACTTGTCGAAATTTACAAATAATTTCCTTTAAAGGATTAACAATGGGGCTCGTAGTTCACTTAAACTTGAAGAACAAAAAATTGGCGAATTGTACTGTTTTGATGCTTTGCATATATGTTTCGTAGACTATATAGAAGCAATATATACAAATATTTCAACCGTCTAACTGTTCCATTCATTGTTCTACTTGTCGAAAATTACAAATAATTTCCGATAAAGTATTAACCATTGGTGCTCATTGTTCACTTAAACTTGAAGAACAAAAAATTGGCGAATGGTACTGTTTGGATGCTTTGCATATATGTTTCTTAGACTATATAGAAGCAATATATACAATAATTTCAACAGTGTACCTGTTCCATTCATTGTCCTACTTGTCGAAATTTACAAATAATTTCCTTAAAAGGATTAACAATGGGGCTCGTAGTTCACTTAAACTTGAAGAACAAAAAATTGGCGAATGGTACTGTTTGGATGCTTTGCATATATGTTTCTTAGACTATGTAGAAGCAATATATACAAAGATTTCAACCATCTACCTGTTCCATTCATTGTTCTCCTTGTCGAAAGTTACAAATAATTTCCTTTAAAGGATTAACAATGGGGCTCGTTGATCACTTAAACTTGAAGTACAAAAAATTGGCGAATTGTACTGTTTGGATGCTTTGCATATATGTTTCGTAGACTATATAGAAGCAATATATACAAATATTTCAACCGTCTAACTGTTCCATTCATTGTTCTACTTGTCGAAAGTTACAAATAATTTCCGTTAAGGGATTAACAATGGGGATCGTAGTTCACTTAAACTTGAAGAACAAAAAATTAGCGAATTGTACTGTTTGGTTGCTTTGCGTACATGTTTCTTAGACTATATGGAAGCAATATATACAAAGATTTCAACCGTCTACGTGTTCCAATCATTGTTCTACTTGTCGAAATTTACAAATAATTTCCTTTAAAGGATTAACAATGGGGCTCGTAGTTCACTTAAACATGAAGAACAAAAAATTGGCGAATGGTACTGTTTGGATGCTTTGCATATATGTTTCTTAGACTATATAGAAGCAATATATACAAAGATTTCAACCGTCTACCTGTTCCATTCATTGTTCTACTTGTCGAAAGTTACAAATAATTTCCTTTAAAGGATTAACAATTGGGCTCGTTGTTCACTTAAACTTGAAGAACAATAAATTGGCGAATTGTGCTGTTTGGATGCTTTGCATATATGTTTCTTAGACTATATAGAAGCAATATATACAAAGATTTCAACCGTCTACCTGTTCCATTCATTGTTCTACTTGTCGAAAGTTACAATTAATTTCCGTTAAAGGATTAATAATGGGGCTCGTAGTTCACTTAAACTTGAAGTACAAAAAATTGGCGAATTGTACTGTTTGGATGCTTTGCATATATGTTTCGTAGACTATATAGAAGCAATATATACAAATATTTCAACCGTCTAACTGTTCCATTCATTGTTCTACTTGTCGAAATTTACAAATAATTTCCGATAAAGGATTAACCATTGGGGCTCATTGTTCACTTAAACTTGAAGAACAAAAAATTGGCGAATGGTACTGTTTGGATGCTTTGCATATATGTTTCTTAGACTATATAGAAGCAATATATACAAAGATTTCAACCGTCTACCTTTTCCATTCATTGTTCTTCTTGTCGAAATTTACAAATAATTTCCGATAACGGATTAACCATTGGGGCTCATTGTTCACTTAAACTTGAAGAACAAAAAATTGCCGAATTGTACTGTTTGGATGCTTTGCATATATGTTTCTTATACTATATTGAAGCAATATATACAAAGATTTCAACCGTCTACCTGTTCCATTCACTGTTCTACTTGTCGAAAGTTACAAATAATTTCCGTTAAGGGATTAACAATGGGGAACGTAGTTTACTTAAACTTGAAGAACAAAAAATTGGCGAATTGTACTGTTTGGATGCTTTGCATAAATGTTTCTTAGACTATATAGAAGCAATATATACAAAGATTTCAACCGTCTACCTGTTCCATTCATTGTTCTACTTGTCGAAAGTTACAAATAATTCCCTTTAAAGGATTAACAATGGGGCTCGTTGATCACTTAAACTTGAAGAACAATAAATTGGCGAATTGTGCTGTTTGGATGCTTTGCATATATGTTTCTTAGACTATATAGAAGCAATATATACAAAGATTTCAACCGTCTACCTGTTCCATTCATTGTTCTACTTGTCGAAAGTTACAATTAATTTCCGTTAAAGGATTAACAATGGGGCTCGTAGTTCACTTAAACTTGAAGTACAAAAAATTGGCGAATTGTACTGTTTGGATGCTTTGCATATATGTTTCGTAGACTATATAGAAGCAACATATACAAATATTTCAACCGTCTAACTGTTCCATTCATTGTTCTACTTGTCGAAAATTACAAATAATTTCCGATAAAGGATTAACCATTGGGCTCATTGTTCACTTAAACTTGAAGAACAAACAATTGGCGAATGGTACTGTTTGGATGCTTTGCATATATGTTTCTTAGACTATATAGAAGCAATATATACAAAGATTTCAACCGTCTACCTTTTCCATTCATTGTTCTTCTTGTCGAAAGTTACAAATAATTTCCGATAAAGGATTAACAATGGGGCTCATTGTTCACTTAAACTTGAAGAACAAAAAATTGGCGAATGGTACTGTTTGGATGCATTGCATATATGTTTCTTAGACTATATGGAAGCAATATATACAAAGATTTCAACCGTCTGCGTGTTCCATTCATTGTCCTACTTATCGAAATTTACAAATAATTTCCATTAAAGGATTAACAATGGGGCTCGTAGTTCACTTAAACTTGAAGAACAAGAAATTGGCGAATTGTACTGTTTGGATGATTTGCATATATGTTTCTTAGACTATATAGAAGCAATATATACAAAGATTTCAACCGTCTACCTGTTCCATTCACTGTTCTACTTGTCGAAAGTTACAAATAATTTCCGTTAAGGGATTAACAATGGGGAACGTAGTTTACTTAAACTTGAAGAACAAAAAATTGGCGAATTGTACTGTTTGGATGCTTTGCATAAATGTTTCTTAGACTATATAGAAGCAATATATACAATGATTTCAACAGTCTACCTGTTCCATTCATTGTTCTACTTGTCGAAAATTACAAATAATTTCCGATAAAGGATTAACCATTGGGCTCATTGTTCACTTAAACTTGAAGAACAAACAATTGGCGAATGGTACTGTTTGGATGCTTTGCATATATGTTTCTTAGACTATATGGAAGCAATATATACAAAGATTTCAACCGTCTGCGTGTTCCAATCATTGTTCTACTTGTCGAAAGTTACAAATAATTTCCGTTAAAGTATTAACAATGGGGCTCGTAGTTCACTTAAACTTGAAGATCAAATAATTGGCGAATTGTACTGTTTGGATGATTTGCATATATGTTTCTTAGACTATATAGAAGCAATATATACAAAGATTTCAACCGTCTACCTGTTCCATTCATTGTTCTACTTGTCGAAAGTTACAAATAATTTCCGTTAAGGGATTAACAATGGGGATCGTAGTTTACTTAAACTTGAAGAACAAGAAATTGGCGAATTGTACTGTTTGGATGATTTGCATATATGTTTCTTAGACTATATAGAAGCAATATATACAATGATTTCAACCGTCTACCTATTCCATTCAATGTTCTACTTGCCGAAATTTACAAATAATTTCCTTTAAAGGATTAACAATGGGGCTCGTAGTTCACTTAAACATGAAGAACAAAAAATTGGCGAATGGTACTGTTTGGATGCTTTGCATATATGTTTCTTAGACTATATAGAAGCAATATATACAAAGATTTCAACCGTCTACCTGTTCCATTCATTGTTCTACTTGTCGAAAGTTACAAATAATTTCCTTTAAAGGATTAACAATGGGGCTCGTTGTTCACTTAAACTTGAAGAACAATAAATTGGCGAATTGTGCTGTTTGGATGCTTTGCATATATGTTTCTTAGACTATATAGAAGCAATATATACAAAGATTTCAACCATCTACCTGTTCCATTCATTGTTCTCCTTGTCGAAAGTTACAAATAATTTCCGTTAAAGTATTAACAATGGGGCTCGTAGTTCACTTAAACTTGAAGATCAAATAATTGGCGAATTGTACTGTTTGGATGATTTGCATATATGTTTCTTAGACTATATAACAGCAATATATACAAAGATTTCAACCGTCTACCTGTTCCATTCATTGTTCTACTTGTCGAAAATTACAAATAATTTCCGATAAAGGATTAACCATTGGGGCTCATTGTTCACTTAAACTTGAAGAACAAAAAATTGGCGAATGGTACTGTTTGGATGCTTTGCATATATGTTTCTTAGACTATATAGAAGCAATATATACAATAATTTCAACAGTCTACCTGTTCCATTCATTGTTCTACTTGTCGAAATTTACAAATAATTTCCTTTAAAGGATTAACAATGGGGCTCGTAGTTCACTTAAACTTGAAGAACAAAAAATTGGCGAATTGTACTGTTTTGATGCTTTGCATATATGTTTCGTAGACTATATAGAAGCAATATATACAAATATTTCAACCGTCTAACTGTTCCATTCATTGTTCTACTTGTCGAAAATTACAAATAATTTCCGATAAAGTATTAACCATTGGTGCTCATTGTTCACTTAAACTTGAAGAACAAAAAATTGGCGAATGGTACTGTTTGGATGCTTTGCATATATGTTTCTTAGACTATATAGAAGCAATATATACAATAATTTCAACAGTGTACCTGTTCCATTCATTGTCCTACTTGTCGAAATTTACAAATAATTTCCTTAAAAGGATTAACAATGGGGCTCGTAGTTCACTTAAACTTGAAGAACAAAAAATTGGCGAATGGTACTGTTTGGATGCTTTGCATATATGTTTCTTAGACTATGTAGAAGCAATATATACAAAGATTTCAACCATCTACCTGTTCCATTCATTGTTCTCCTTGTCGAAAGTTACAAATAATTTCCTTTAAAGGATTAACAATGGGGCTCGTTGATCACTTAAACTTGAAGTACAAAAAATTGGCGAATTGTACTGTTTGGATGCTTTGCATATATGTTTCGTAGACTATATAGAAGCAATATATACAAATATTTCAACCGTCTAACTGTTCCATTCATTGTTCTACTTGTCGAAAGTTACAAATAATTTCCGTTAAGGGATTAACAATGGGGATCGTAGTTCACTTAAACTTGAAGAACAAAAAATTAGCGAATTGTACTGTTTGGTTGCTTTGCGTACATGTTTCTTAGACTATATGGAAGCAATATATACAAAGATTTCAACCGTCTACGTGTTCCAATCATTGTTCTACTTGTCGAAATTTACAAATAATTTCCTTTAAAGGATTAACAATGGGGCTCGTAGTTCACTTAAACATGAAGAACAAAAAATTGGCGAATGGTACTGTTTGGATGCTTTGCATATATGTTTCTTAGACTATATAGAAGCAATATATACAAAGATTTCAACCGTCTACCTGTTCCATTCATTGTTCTACTTGTCGAAAGTTACAAATAATTTCCTTTAAAGGATTAACAATTGGGCTCGTTGTTCACTTAAACTTGAAGAACAATAAATTGGCGAATTGTGCTGTTTGGATGCTTTGCATATATGTTTCTTAGACTATATAGAAGCAATATATACAAAGATTTCAACCGTCTACCTGTTCCATTCATTGTTCTACTTGTCGAAAGTTACAATTAATTTCCGTTAAAGGATTAATAATGGGGCTCGTAGTTCACTTAAACTTGAAGTACAAAAAATTGGCGAATTGTACTGTTTGGATGCTTTGCATATATGTTTCGTAGACTATATAGAAGCAATATATACAAATATTTCAACCGTCTAACTGTTCCATTCATTGTTCTACTTGTCGAAATTTACAAATAATTTCCGATAAAGGATTAACCATTGGGGCTCATTGTTCACTTAAACTTGAAGAACAAAAAATTGGCGAATGGTACTGTTTGGATGCTTTGCATATATGTTTCTTAGACTATATAGAAGCAATATATACAAAGATTTCAACCGTCTACCTTTTCCATTCATTGTTCTTCTTGTCGAAATTTACAAATAATTTCCGATAACGGATTAACCATTGGGGCTCATTGTTCACTTAAACTTGAAGAACAAAAAATTGCCGAATTGTACTGTTTGGATGCTTTGCATATATGTTTCTTATACTATATTGAAGCAATATATACAAAGATTTCAACCGTCTACCTGTTCCATTCACTGTTCTACTTGTCGAAAGTTACAAATAATTTCCGGTAAGGGATTAACAATGGGGATCGTAGTTTACTTAATCTTGAAGAACAAAAAATTGGCGAATTGTACTGTTTGGATGCTTTGCATAAATGTTTCTTAGACTATATAGAAGCAATATATACAATGATTTCAACAGTCTACCTGTTCCATTCATTGTTCTATTTGTCGAAAGTTATAAATAATTTCCTTTAAAGGATTAACAATGGGGCTCATTGTTCACTTAAACTTGAAGAACATAGAATTGGCGAATTGTACTGTTTGGATGCTTTGCATATATGTTTCTTATACTATATAGAAGCAATATATACAATGATTTCAACAGTCTACCTGTTCCATTCATTGTTCTACTTGTCGAAATTTACAAATAATTTCCGATAAAGGATTAACCATTGGGGCTCATTGTTCACTTAAACTTGAAGAACAAAAAATTGGCGAATTGTACTGTTTGGATGCTTTGCATATATGTTTCTTAGACTATATGGAAGCAATATAAACAAAGATTACAACCGTCTACCTGTTCCATTCATTGTTCTACTTGTCGAAAGTTACAAATAATTTCCGATAAAGGATTAACCATTGGGGCTCATTGTTCACTTAAACTTGAAGAACAAAAAATTGGCGAATGGTACTGTTTGGATGCTTTGCATATATGTTTCTTATACTATATAGAAGCAATATATACAAAGATTTCAACCGTCTACCTGTTCCATTCACTGTTCTACTTGTCGAAAGTTACAAATAATTTCCGTTAAGGGATTAACAATGGGGAACGTAGTTTACTTAAACTTGAAGAACAAAAAATTGGCGAATTGTACTGTTTGGATGCTTTGCATAAATGTTTCTTAGACTATATAGACGCAATATATACAATGATTTCAACAGTCTACCTGTTCCATTCATTGTTCTACTTGTCGAAAGTTACAAATAATTTCCTTTAAAGGATTAACAAAGGAGCTCGCAGTTCACTTAAACTTGAAGAACAAAAAATTGGCGAATGGTACTGTTTGGATGCTTTGCATATATGTTTCTTATACTATATAGAAGCAATAGATTCAAAGATTTCAACCGTCTACCTGTTCCATTCAATGTTCTACTTGTCGAAAGTTACAAATAATTTCCGATAAAGGATTAACAATGGGGCTCATTGTTCACTTAAACTTGAAGAACAAAAAATTGGCGAATGGTACTGTTTGGATGCATTGCATATATGTTTCTTAGACTATATGGAAGCAATATATACAAAGATTTCAACCGTCTGCGTGTTCCAATCATTGTTCTACTTGTAGAAAGTTACAATTAATTTCCGTTAAAGGATTAACAATGGGGCTCGTAGTTCACTTAAACTAGAAGAACAAAAAATTGGCTAATTGTACTGTTTGGATGCTTTGCATATATGTTTCGTAGACTATATAGAAGCAATATATACAAATATTTCAACCGTCTAACTGTTCCATTCATTGTTCTACTTGTCGAAAGTTACAAATAATTTCCGATAAAGGATTAACCATTGGGGCTCATTGTTCACTTAAACTTGAAGAACAAAAAATTGGCGAATGGTACTGTTTGGATGCTTTGCATATATGTTTCTTAGACTATATAGAAGCAATATATACAAAGATTTCAACCGTCTACCTTTTCCATTCATTGTTCTTCTTGTCGAAATTTACAAATAATTTCCGATAACGGATTAACCATTGGGGCTCATTGTTCACTTAAACTTGAAGAACAAAAAATTGGCGAATTGTACTGTTTGGATGCTTTGCATATATGTTTCTTATACTATATAGAAGCAATATATACAAAGATTTCAACCGTCTACCTGTTCCATTCACTGTTCTACTTGTCGAAAGTTACAAATAATTTCCGGTAAGGGATTAACAATGGGGATCGTAGTTTACTTAAACTTGAAGAACAAAAAATTGGCGAATTGTACTGTTTGGATGCTTTGCATAAATGTTTCTTAGACTATATAGAAGCAATATATACAATGATTTCAACAGTCTACCTGTTCCATTCATTGTTCTATTTGTCGAAAGTTATAAATAATTTCCTTTAAAGGATTAACAATGGGGCTCATTGTTCACTTAAACTTGAAGAACAAAGAATTGGCGAATTGTACTGTTTGGATGCTTTGCATATATGTTTCTTATACTATATAGAAGCAATATATACAATGATTTCAACAGTCTACCTGTTCCATTCATTGTTCTACTTGTCGAAATTTACAAATAATTTCCGATAAAGGATTAACCATTGGGGCTCATTGTTCACTTAAACTTGAAGAACAAAAAATTGGCGAATTGTACTGTTTGGATGCTTTGCATATATGTTTCTTAGACTATATGGAAGCAATATATACAAAGATTTCAACCGTCTACCTGTTCCATTCATTGTTCTACTTGTCGAAAGTTACAAATAATTTCCGATAAAGGATTAACCATTGGGGCTCATTGTTCACTTAAACTTGAAGAACAAAAAATTGGCGAATGGTACTGTTTGGATGCTTTGCATATATGTTTCTTATACTATATAGAAGCAATATATACAAAGATTTCAACCGTCTACCTGTTCCATTCACTGTTCTACTTGTCGAAAGTTACAAATAATTTCCGTTAAGGGATTAACAATGGGGAACGTAGTTTACTTAAACTTGAAGAACAAAAAATTGGCGAATTGTACTGTTTGGATGCTTTGCATAAATGTTTCTTAGACTATATAGAAGCAATATATACAATGATTTCAACAGTCTACCTGTTCCATTCATTGTTCTACTTGTCGAAAGATACAAATAATTTCCTTTAAAGGATTAACAATGGGGCTCATTGTTCACTTAAACTTGAAGAACAAAAAATTGGCGAATGGTACTGTTTGGATGCATTGCATATATGTTTCTTAGACTATATGGAAGCAATATATACAAAGATTTCAACCGTCTGCGTGTTCCAATCATTGTTCTACTTGTCGAAAGTTACAAATAATTTCCGTTAAAGTATTAACAATGGGGCTCGTAGTTCACTTAAACTTGAAGATCAAATAATTGGCGAATTGTACTGTTTGGATGATTTGCATATATGTTTCTTAGACTATATAGAAGCAATATATACAAAGATTTCAACCGTCTACCTGTTCCATTCATTGTTCTACTTGTCGAAAGTTACAAATAATTTCCGTTAAGGGATTAACAATGGGGATCGTAGTTTACTTAAACTTGAAGAACAAGAAATTGGCGAATTGTACTGTTTGGATGATTTGCATATATGTTTCTTAGACTATATAGAAGCAATATATACAATGATTTCAACCGTCTACCTATTCCATTCAATGTTCTACTTGCCGAAATTTACAAATAATTTCCTTTAAAGGATTAACAATGGGGCTCGTAGTTCACTTAAACATGAAGAACAAAAAATTGGCGAATGGTACTGTTTGGATGCTTTGCATATATGTTTCTTAGACTATATAGAAGCAATATATACAAAGATTTCAACCGTCTACCTGTTCCATTCATTGTTCTACTTGTCGAAAGTTACAAATAATTTCCTTTAAAGGATTAACAATGGGGCTCGTTGTTCACTTAAACTTGAAGAACAATAAATTGGCGAATTGTGCTGTTTGGATGCTTTGCATATATGTTTCTTAGACTATATAGAAGCAATATATACAAAGATTTCAACCATCTACCTGTTCCATTCATTGTTCTCCTTGTCGAAAGTTACAAATAATTTCCGTTAAAGTATTAACAATGGGGCTCGTAGTTCACTTAAACTTGAAGATCAAATAATTGGCGAATTGTACTGTTTGGATGATTTGCATATATGTTTCTTAGACTATATAACAGCAATATATACAAAGATTTCAACCGTCTACCTGTTCCATTCATTGTTCTACTTGTCGAAAATTACAAATAATTTCCGATAAAGGATTAACCATTGGGGCTCATTGTTCACTTAAACTTGAAGAACAAAAAATTGGCGAATGGTACTGTTTGGATGCTTTGCATATATGTTTCTTAGACTATATAGAAGCAATATATACAATAATTTCAACAGTCTACCTGTTCCATTCATTGTTCTACTTGTCGAAATTTACAAATAATTTCCTTTAAAGGATTAACAATGGGGCTCGTAGTTCACTTAAACTTGAAGAACAAAAAATTGGCGAATTGTACTGTTTTGATGCTTTGCATATATGTTTCGTAGACTATATAGAAGCAATATATACAAATATTTCAACCGTCTAACTGTTCCATTCATTGTTCTACTTGTCGAAAATTACAAATAATTTCCGATAAAGTATTAACCATTGGTGCTCATTGTTCACTTAAACTTGAAGAACAAAAAATTGGCGAATGGTACTGTTTGGATGCTTTGCATATATGTTTCTTAGACTATATAGAAGCAATATATACAATAATTTCAACAGTGTACCTGTTCCATTCATTGTCCTACTTGTCGAAATTTACAAATAATTTCCTTAAAAGGATTAACAATGGGGCTCGTAGTTCACTTAAACTTGAAGAACAAAAAATTGGCGAATGGTACTGTTTGGATGCTTTGCATATATGTTTCTTAGACTATATAGAAGCAATATATACAAAGATTTCAACCATCTACCTGTTCCATTCATTGTTCTCCTTGTCGAAAGTTAGAAATAATTTCCGTTAAAGTATTAACAATGGGGCTCGTAGTTCACTTAAACTTGAAGAACAAAAAATTGGCGAATTGTACTGTTTGGATGCTTTGCATATATGTTTCTTATACTATATAGAAGCAATATATACAAAGATTTCAACCGTCTACCTGTTCCATTCACTGTTCTACTTGTCGAAAGTTACAAATAATTTCCGTTAAAGTATTAACAATGGGGCTCGTAGTTCACTTAAACTTGAAGATCAAATAATTGGCGAATTGTACTGTTTGGATGATTTGCATATATGTTTCTTAGACTATATAGAAGCAATATATACAAAGATTTCAACCGTCTACCTGTTCCATTCATTGTTCTACTTGTCGAAAGTTACAAATAATTTCCGTTAAGGGATTATCAATGGGGATCGTAGTTTACTTAAACTTGAAGAACAAGAAATTGGCGAATTGTACTGTTTGGATGATTTGCATATATGTTTCTTAGACTATATAGAAGCAATATATACAATGATTTCAACCGTCTACCTATTCCATTCATTGTTCTAATTGCCGAAATTTACAAATAATTTCCTTTAAAGGATTAACAATGGGGCTCGTAGTTCACTTAAACATGAAGAACAAAAAATTGGCGAATGGTACTGTTTGGATGCTTTGCATATATGCTTCTTAGACTATATAGAAGCAATATATACAAAGATTTCAACCGTCTACCTGTTCCATTCATTGTTCTACTTGTCGAAAGTTACAAATAATTTCCTTTAAAGGATTAACAATGGGGCTCGTTGTTCACTTAAACTTGAAGAACAATAAATTGGCGAATTGTGCTGTTTGGATGCTTTGCATATATGTTTCTTAGACTATATAGAAGCAATATATACAAAGATTTCAACCGTCTACCTGTTCCATTCATTGTTCTACTTGTCGAAAGTTACAATTAATTACCGTTAAAGGATTAATAATGGGGCTCGTAGTTCACTTAAACTTGAAGTACAAAAAATTGGCGAATTGTACTGTTTGGATGCTTTGCATATATGTTTCGTAGACTATATAGAAGCAATATATACAAATATTTCAACCGTCTAACTGTTCCATTCATTGTTCTACTTGTCGAAAGTTACAAATAATTTCCGATAAAGGATTAACCATTGGGGCTCATTGTTCACTTAAACTTGAAGAACAAAAAATTGGCGAATGGTACTGTTTGGATGCTTTGCATATATGTTTCTTAGACTATATAGAAGCAATATATACAAAGATTTCAACCGTCTACCTTTTCCATTCATTGTTCTTCTTGTCGAAATTTACAAATAATTTCCGATAACGGATTAACCATTGGGGCTCATTGTTCACTTAAACTTGAAGAACAAAAAATTGGCGAATTGTACTGTTTGGATGCTTTGCATATATGTTTCTTATACTATATAGAAGCAATATATACAAAGATTTCAACCGTCTACCTGTTCCATTCACTGTTCTACTTGTCGAAAGTTACAAATAATTTCCGGTAAGGGATTAACAATGGGGATCGTAGTTTACTTAATCTTGAAGAACAAAAAATTGGCGAATTGTACTGTTTGGATGCTTTGCATAAATGTTTCTTAGACTATATAGAAGCAATATATACAATGATTTCAACAGTCTACCTGTTCCATTCATTGTTCTATTTGTCGAAAGTTATAAATAATTTCCTTTAAAGGATTAACAATGGGGCTCATTGTTCACTTAAACTTGAAGAACATAGAATTGGCGAATTGTACTGTTTGGATGCTTTGCATATATGTTTCTTATACTATATAGAAGCAATATATACAATGATTTCAACAGTCTACCTGTTCCATTCATTGTTCTACTTGTCGAAATTTACAAATAATTTCCGATAAAGGATTAACCATTGGGGCTCATTGTTCACTTAAACTTGAAGAACAAAAAATTGGCGAATTGTACTGTTTGGATGCTTTGCATATATGTTTCTTAGACTATATGGAAGCAATATAAACAAAGATTACAACCGTCTACCTGTTCCATTCATTGTTCTACTTGTCGAAAGTTACAAATAATTTCCGATAAAGGATTAACCATTGGGGCTCATTGTTCACTTAAACTTGAAGAACAAAAAATTGGCGAATGGTACTGTTTGGATGCTTTGCATATATGTTTCTTATACTATATAGAAGCAATATATACAAAGATTTCAACCGTCTACCTGTTCCATTCACTGTTCTACTTGTCGAAAGTTACAAATAATTTCCGTTAAGGGATTAACAATGGGGAACGTAGTTTACTTAAACTTGAAGAACAAAAAATTGGCGAATTGTACTGTTTGGATGCTTTGCATAAATGTTTCTTAGACTATATAGAAGCAATATATACAATGATTTCAACAGTCTACCAGTTCCATTCATTGTTCTACTTGTCGAAAGTTACAAATAATTTCCTTTAAAGGATTAACAAAGGAGCTCGCAGTTCACTTAAACTTGAAGAACAAAAAATTGGCGAATGGTACTGTTTGGATGCTTTGCATATATGTTTCTTATACTATATAGAAGCAATAGATTCAAAGATTTCAACCGTCTACCTGTTCCATTCAATGTTCTACTTGTCGAAAGTTACAAATAATTTCCGATAAAAGATTAACAATGGGGCTCATTGTTCACTTAAACTTGAAGAACAAAAAATTGGCGAATGGTACTGTTTGGATGCATTGCATATATGTTTCTTAGACTATATGGAAGCAATATATACAAAGATTTCAACCGTCTGCGTGTTCCAATCATTGTTCTACTTGTAGAAAGTTACAATTAATTTCCGTTAAATGATTAACAATGGGGCTCGTAGTTCACTTAAACTAGAAGAACAAAAAATTGGCGAATTGTACTGTTTGGATGCTTTGCATATATGTTTCGTAGACTATATAGAAGCAATATATACAAATATTTCAACCGTCTAACTGTTCCATTCATTGTTCTACTTGTCGAAAGTTACAAATAATTTCCGATAAAGGATTAACCATTGGGGCTCATTGTTCACTTAAACTTGAAGAACAAAAAATTGGCGAATGGTACTGTTTGGATGCTTTGCATATATGTTTCTTAGACTATATAGAAGCAATATATACAAAGATTTCAACCGTCTACCTTTTCCATTCATTGTTCTTCTTGTCGAAATTTACAAATAATTTCCGATAACGGATTAACCATTGGGGCTCATTGTTCACTTAAACTTGAAGAACAAAAAATTGGCGAATTGTACTGTTTGGATGCTTTGCATATATGTTTCTTATACTATATAGAAGCAATATATACAAAGATTTCAACCGTCTACCTGTTCCATTCACTGTTCTACTTGTCGAAAGTTACAAATAATTTCCGGTAAGGGATTAACAATGGGGATCGTAGTTTACTTAAACTTGAAGAACAAAAAATTGGCGAATTGTACTGTTTGGATGCTTTGCATAAATGTTTCTTAGACTATATAGAAGCAATATATACAATGATTTCAACAGTCTACCTGTTCCATTCATTGTTCTATTTGTCGAAAGTTATAAATAATTTCCTTTAAAGGATTAACAATGGGGCTCATTGTTCACTTAAACTTGAAGAACAAAGAATTGGCGAATTGTACTGTTTGGATGCTTTGCATATATGTTTCTTATACTATATAGAAGCAATATATACAATGATTTCAACAGTCTACCTGTTCCATTCATTGTTCTACTTGTCGAAAGATACAAATAATTTCCTTTAAAGGATTAACAATGGGGCTCATTGTTCACTTAAACTTGAAGAACAAAAAATTGGCGAATGGTACTGTTTGGATGCATTGCATATATGTTTCTTAGACTATATGGAAGCAATATATACAAAGATTTCAACCGTCTGCGTGTTCCAATCATTGTTCTACTTGTAGAAAGTTACAATTAATTTCCGTTAAAGGATTAACAATGGGGCTCGTAGTTCACTTAAACTAGAAGAACAAAAAATTGGCGAATTGTACTGTTTGGATGCTTTGCATATATGTTTCGTAGACTATATAGAAGCAATATATACAAATATTTCAACCGTCTAACTGTTCCATTCATTGTTCTACTTGTCGAAAATTACAAATAATTTCCGACAAAGTATTAACCATTGGTGCTCATTGTTCACTTAAACTTGAAGAACAAAAAATTGGCGAATGGTACTGTTTGGATGCTTTGCATATATGTTTCTTAGACTATATAGAAGCAATATATACAATAATTTCAACAGTCTACCTGTTCCATTCATTGTCCTACTTGTCGAAATTTACAAATAATTTCCTTTAAAGGATTAACAATGGGGCTCGTAGTTCACTTAAACTTGAAGAACAAAAAATTGGCGAATGGTACTGTTTGGATGCTTTGCATGTACGTTTCTTAGACTATATAGAAGCAATATATGCAAAGATTTCAACCGTCTACCTGTTCCATTCATTGTTCTACTTGTCGAAAGTTACAAATAATTTCCGTTAAAGTATTAACAATGGGGCTCGTAGTTCACTTAAACTTGAAGATCAAATAATTGGCGAATTGTACTGTTTGGATGATTTGCATATATGTTTCTTAGACTATATAGAAGCAATATATACAAAGATTTCAACCGTCTACCTGTTCCATTCATTGTTCTACTTGTCGAAAGTTACAAATAATTTCCGTTAAGGGATTAACAATGGGGATCGTAGTTTACTTAAACTTGAAGAACAAGAAATTGGCGAATTGTACTGTTTGGATGATTTGCATATATGTTTCTTAGACTATATAGAAGCAATATATACAATGATTTCAACCGTCTACCTATTCCATTCAATGTTCTACTTGCCGAAATTTACAAATAATTTCCTTTAAAGGATTAACAATGGGGCTCGTAGTTCACTTAAACATGAAGAACAAAAAATTGGCGAATGGTACTGTTTGGATGCTTTGCATATATGTTTCTTAGACTATATAGAAGCAATATATACAAAGATTTCAACCGTCTACCTGTTCCATTCATTGTTCTACTTGTCGAAAGTTACAAATAATTTCCGTTAAGGGATTATCAATGGGGATCGTAGTTTACTTAAACTTGAAGAACAAGAAATTGGCGAATTGTACTGTTTGGATGATTTGCATATATGTTTCTTAGACTATATAGAAGCAATATATACAATGATTTCAACCGTCTACCTATTCCATTCATTGTTCTAATTGCCGAAATTTACAAATAATTTCCTTTAAAGGATTAACAATGGGGCTCGTAGTTCACTTAAACATGAAGAACAAAAAATTGGCGAATGGTACTGTTTGGATGCTTTGCATATATGCTTCTTAGACTATATAGAAGCAATATATACAAAGATTTCAACCGTCTACCTGTTCCATTCATTGTTCTACTTGTCGAAAGTTACAAATAATTTCCTTTAAAGGATTAACAATGGGGCTCGTTGTTCACTTAAACTTGAAGAACAATAAATTGGCGAATTGTGCTGTTTGGATGCTTTGCATATATGTTTCTTAGACTATATAGAAGCAATATATACAAAGATTTCAACCGTCTACCTGTTCCATTCATTGTTCTACTTGTCGAAAGTTACAATTAATTTCCGTTAAAGGATTAATAATGGGGCTCGTAGTTCACTTAAACTTGAAGTACAAAAAATTGGCGAATTGTACTGTTTGGATGCTTTGCATATATGTTTCGTAGACTATATAGAAGCAATATATACAAATATTTCAACCGTCTAACTGTTCCATTCATTGTTCTACTTGTCGAAAGTTACAAATAATTTCCGATAAAGGATTAACCATTGGGGCTCATTGTTCACTTAAACTTGAAGAACAAAAAATTGGCGAATGGTACTGTTTGGATGCTTTGCATATATGTTTCCTAGACTATATAGAAGCAATATATACAAAGATTTCAACCGTCTACCTTTTCCATTCATTGTTCTTCTTGTCGAAATTTACAAATAATTTCCGATAACGGATTAACCATTGGGGCTCATTGTTCACTTAAACTTGAAGAACAAAAAATTGGCGAATTGTACTGTTTGGATGCTTTGCATATATGTTTCTTATACTATATAGAAGCAATATATACAAAGATTTCAACCGTCTACCTGTTCCATTCACTGTTCTACTTGTCGAAAGTTACAAATAATTTCCGGTAAGGGATTAACAATGGGGATCGTTGTTTACTTAAACTTGAAGAACAAAAAATTGGCGAATTGTACTGTTTGGATGCTTTGCATAAATGTTTCTTAGACTATATAGAAGCAATATATACAATGATTTCAACAGTCTACCTGTTCCATTCATTGTTCTACTTGTCGAAAGATACAAATAATTTCCTTTAAAGGATTAACAATGGGGCTCATTGTTCACTTAAACTTGAAGAACAAAAAATTGGCGAATGGTACTGTTTGGATGCATTGCATATATGTTTCTTAGACTATATGGAAGCAATATATACAAAGATTTCAACCGTCTGCGTGTTCCAATCATTGTTCTACTTGTAGAAAGTTACAATTAATTTCCGTTAAAGGATTAACAATGGGGCTCGTAGTTCACTTAAACTAGAAGAACAAAAAATTGGCGAATTGTACTGTTTGGATGCTTTGCATATATGTTTCGTAGACTATATAGAAGCAATATATACAAATATTTCAACCGTCTAACTGTTCCATTCATTGTTCTACTTGTCGAAAATTACAAATAATTTCCGACAAAGTATTAACCATTGGTGCTCATTGTTCACTTAAACTTGAAGAACAAAAAATTGGCGAATGGTACTGTTTGGATGCTTTGCATATATGTTTCTTAGACTATATAGAAGCAATATATACAATAATTTCAACAGTCTACCTGTTCCATTCATTGTCCTACTTGTCGAAATTTACAAATAATTTCCTTTAAAGGATTAACAATGGGGCTCGTAGTTCACTTAAACTTGAAGAACAAAAAATTGGCGAATGGTACTGTTTGGATGCTTTGCATATACGTTTCTTAGACTATATAGAAGCAATATATACAAAGACTTCAACCGTCTACCTGTTCCATTCATTGTTCTACTTGTCGAAAGTTACAAATAATTTCCGTTAAAGTATTAACAATGGGGCTCGTAGTTCACTTAAACTTGAAGATCAAATAATTGGCGAATTGTACTGTTTGGATGATTTGCATATATGTTTCTTAGACTATATAGAAGCAATATATACAAAGATTTCAACCGTCTACCTGTTCCATTCATTGTTCTACTTGTCGAAAGTTACAAATAATTTCCGTTAAGGGATTAACAATGGGGATCGTAGTTTACTTAAACTTGAAGAACAAGAAATTGGCGAATTGTACTGTTTGGATGATTTGCATATATGTTTCTTAGACTATATAGAAGCAATATATACAATGATTTCAACCGTCTACCTATTCCATTCAATGTTCTACTTGCCGAAATTTACAAATAATTTCCTTTAAAGGATTAACAATGGGGCTCGTAGTTCACTTAAACATGAAGAACAAAAAATTGGCGAATGGTACTGTTTGGATGCTTTGCATATATGTTTCTTAGACTATATAGAAGCAATATATACAAAGATTTCAACCGTCTACCTGTTCCATTCATTGTTCTACTTGTCGAAAGTTACAAATAATTTCCTTTAAAGGATTAACAATGGGGCTCGTTGTTCACTTAAACTTGAAGAACAATAAATTGGCGAATTGTGCTGTTTGGATGCTTTGCATATATGTTTCTTAGACTATATAGAAGCAATATATACAAAGATTTCAACCATCTACCTGTTCCATTCATTGTTCTCCTTGTCGAAAGTTACAAATAATTTCCGTTAAAGTATTAACAATGGGGCTCGTAGTTCACTTAAACTTGAAGATCAAATAATTGGCGAATTGTACTGTTTGGATGATTTGCATATATGTTTCTTAGACTATATAACAGCAATATATACAAAGATTTCAACCGTCTACCTGTTCCATTCATTGTTCTACTTGTCGAAAATTACAAATAATTTCCGATAAAGGATTAACCATTGGGGCTCATTGTTCACTTAAACTTGAAGAACAAAAAATTGGCGAATTGTACTGTTTTGATGCTTTGCATATATGTTTCGTAGACTATATAGAAGCAATATATACAAATATTTCAACCGTCTAACTGTTCCATTCATTGTTCTACTTGTCGAAAATTACAAATAATTTCCGATAAAGTATTAACCATTGGTGCTCATTGTTCACTTAAACTTGAAGAACAAAAAATTGGCGAATGGTACTGTTTGGATGCTTTGCATATATGTTTCTTAGACTATATAGAAGCAATATATACAATAATTTCAACAGTGTACCTGTTCCATTCATTGTCCTACTTGTCGAAATTTACAAATAATTTCCTTAAAAGGATTAACAATGGGGCTCGTAGTTCACTTAAACTTGAAGAACAAAAAATTGGCGAATGGTACTGTTTGGATGCTTTGCATATATGTTTCTTAGACTATATAGAAGCAATATATACAAAGATTTCAACCATCTACCTGTTCCATTCATTGTTCTCCTTGTCGAAAGTTACAAATAATTTCCGTTAAAGTATTAACAATGGGGCTCGTAGTTCACTTAAACTTGAAGAACAAAAAATTGGCGAATTGTACTGTTTGGATGCTTTGCATATATGTTTCTTATACTATATAGAAGCAATATATACAAAGATTTCAACCGTCTACCTGTTCCATTCACTGTTCTACTTGTCGAAAGTTACAAATAATTTCCGTTAAAGTATTAACAATGGGGCTCGTAGTTCACTTAAACTTGAAGATCAAATAATTGGCGAATTGTACTGTTTGGATGATTTGCATATATGTTTCTTAGACTATATAGAAGCAATATATACAAAGATTTCAACCGTCTACCTGTTCCATTCATTGTTCTACTTGTCGAAAGTTACAAATAATTTCCGTTAAGGGATTATCAATGGGGATCGTAGTTTACTTAAACTTGAAGAACAAGAAATTGGCGAATTGTACTGTTTGGATGATTTGCATATATGTTTCTTAGACTATATAGAAGCAATATATACAATGATTTCAACCGTCTACCTATTCCATTCATTGTTCTAATTGCCGAAATTTACAAATAATTTCCTTTAAAGGATTAACAATGGGGCTCGTAGTTCACTTAAACATGAAGAACAAAAAATTGGCGAATGGTACTGTTTGGATGCTTTGCATATATGCTTCTTAGACTATATAGAAGCAATATATACAAAGATTTCAACCGTCTACCTGTTCCATTCATTGTTCTACTTGTCGAAAGTTACAAATAATTTCCTTTAAAGGATTAACAATGGGGCTCGTTGTTCACTTAAACTTGAAGAACAATAAATTGGCGAATTGTGCTGTTTGGATGCTTTGCATATATGTTTCTTAGACTATATAGAAGCAATATATACAAAGATTTCAACCGTCTACCTGTTCCATTCATTGTTCTACTTGTCGAAAGTTACAATTAATTTCCGTTAAAGGATTAATAATGGGGCTCGTAGTTCACTTAAACTTGAAGTACAAAAAATTGGCGAATTGTACTGTTTGGATGCTTTGCATATATGTTTCGTAGACTATATAGAAGCAATATATACAAATATTTCAACCGTCTAACTGTTCCATTCATTGTTCTACTTGTCGAAAATTACAAATAATTTCCGATAAAGGATTAACCATTGGGGCTCATTGTTCACTTAAACTTGAAGAACAAAAAATTGGCGAATGGTACTGTTTGGATGCTTTGCATATATGTTTCTTAGACTATATAGAAGCAATATATACAAAGATTTCAACCGTCTACCTTTTCCATTCATTGTTCTTCTTGTCGAAATTTACAAATAATTTCCGATAACGGATTAACCATTGGGGCTCATTGTTCACTTAAACTTGAAGAACAAAAAATTGGCGAATTGTACTGTTTGGATGCTTTGCATATATGTTTCTTATACTATATAGAAGCAATATATACAAAGATTTCAACCGTCTACCTGTTCCATTCACTGTTCTACTTGTCGAAAGTTACAAATAATTTCCGGTAAGGGATTAACAATGGGGATCGTAGTTTACTTAAACTTGAAGAACAAAAAATTGGCGAATTGTACTGTTTGGATGCTTTGCATAAATGTTTCTTAGACTATATAGAAGCAATATATACAATGATTTCAACAGTCTACCTGTTCCATTCATTGTTCTATTTGTCGAAAGTTATAAATAATTTCCTTTAAAGGATTAACAATGGGGCTCATTGTTCTCTTAAACTTGAAGAACAAAAAATTGGCGAATTGTACTGTTTGGATGCTTTTCATATATGTTTCTTATACTATATAGAAGCAATATATACAATGATTTCAACAGTCTACCTGTTCCATTCATTGTTCTACTTGTCGAAATTTACAAATAATTTCCGATAAAGGATTAACCATTGGGGCTCATTGTTCACTTAAACTTGAAGAACAAAAAATTGGCGAATTGTACTGTTTGGATGCTTTGCATATATGTTTCTTAGACTATATGGAAGCAATATATACAAAGATTTCAACCGTCTACCTGTTCCATTCATTGTTCTACTTGTCGAAAGTTACAAATAATTTCCGATAAAGGATTAACCATTGGGGCTCATTGTTCACTTAAACTTGAAGAACAAAAAATTGGCGAATGGTACTGTTTGGATGCTTTGCATATATGTTTCTTATACTATATAAAAGCAATATATACAAAGATTTCAACCGTCTACCTGTTCCATTCACTGTTCTACTTGTCGAAAGTTACAAATAATTTTCGTTAAGGGATTAACAATGGGGATCGTAGTTTACTTAAACTTGAAGAACAAAAAATTGGCGAATTGTACTGTTTGGATGCTTTGCATAAATGTTTCTTAGACTATATAGAAGCAATATATACAATGATTTCAACAGTCTACCTGTTCCATTCATTGTTCTACTTGTCGAAAGTTACAAATAATTTCCTTTAAAGGATTAACAAAGGAGCTCGCAGTTCACTTAAACTTGAAGAACAAAAAATTGGCGAATGGTACTGTTTGGATGCTTTTCATATATGTTTCTTATACTATATAGAAGCAATATATACAATGATTTCAACAGTCTACCTGTTCCATTCATTGTTCTACTTGTCGAAATTTACAAATAATTTCCGATAAAGGATTAACCATTGGGGCTCATTGTTCACTTAAACTTGAAGAACAAAAAATTGGCGAATTGTACTGTTTGGATGCTTTGCATATATGTTTCTTAGACTATATGGAAGCAATATATACAAAGATTTCAACCGTCTACCTGTTCCATTCATTGTTCTACTTGTCGAAAGTTACAAATAATTTCCGATAAAGGATTAACCATTGGGGCTCATTGTTCACTTAAACTTGAAGAACAAAAAATTGGCGAATGGTACTGTTTGGATGCTTTGCATATATGTTTCTTATACTATATAAAAGCAATATATACAAAGATTTCAACCGTCTACCTGTTCCATTCACTGTTCTACTTGTCGAAAGTTACAAATAATTTTCGTTAAGGGATTAACAATGGGGATCGTAGTTTACTTAAACTTGAAGAACAATAAATTGGCGAATTGTGCTGTTTGGATGCTTTGCATATATGTTTCTTAGACTATATAGAAGCAATATATACAAAGATTTCAACCGTCTACCTGTTCCATTCATTGTTCTACTTGTCGAAAATTACAAATAATTTCCGATAAAGGATTAACCATTGGGGCTCATTGTTCACTTAAACTTGAAGAACAAAAAATTGGCGAATGGTACTGTTTGGATGCTTTGCATATATGTTTCTTAGACTATATAGAAGCAATATATACAAAGATTTCAACCGTCTACCTGTTCCATTCACTGTTCTACTTGTCGAAAGTTACAAATAATTTCCGTTAAGGGATTAACAATGGGGATCGTAGTTTACTTAAACTTGAAGAACAAAAAATTGGCGAATTGTACTGTTTGGATGCTTTGCATAAATGTTTCTTAGACTATATAGAAGCAATATATACAATGATTTCAACAGTCTACCTGTTCCATTCATTGTTCTACTTGTCGAAAGTTACAAATAATTTCCTTTAAAGGATTAACAATGGAGCTCGCAGTTCACTTAAACTTGAAGAACAAAAAATTGGCGAATGATACTGTTTGGATGCTTTGCATATATGTTTCTTATTCTATATAGAATCAATAGATACAAAGATTTCAACCGTCTACCTGTTCCATTCATTGTTCTACTTGTCAAAAGTTACAAATAATTTCCGGTAAGGGATTAACCATTGGGGCTCATTGTTCACTAAAATTGAAGAACAAAAAATTGGCGAATGGTACTGTTTGGATGCTTTGCATATATGTTTCTTAGACTATATAGAAGCAATATATACAAAGATTTCAACCGTCTACCTGTTCCATTCATTGTTCTACTTGTCGAAAATTACAAATAATTTCCGATAAAGGATTAACCATTGGGGCTCATTGTTCACTTAAACTTGAAGAACAAAAAATTGGCGAATGGTACTGTTTGGATGCTTTGCATATATGTTTCTTAGACTATATGGAAGCAATATATACAAAGATTTCAACCGTCTGCGTGTTCCAATCATTGTTCTACTTGTAGAAAGTTACAATTAATTTCCGTTAAAGGATTAACAATGGGGCTCGTAGTTCACTTAAACTTGAAGAACAAAAAATTGGCGAATTGTACTGTTTGGATGCTTTGCATATATGTTTCGTAGGTTATATAGAAGCAATATATACAATGATTTCAACCGTCTACCTGATCCATTCATTGTTCTACTTGTCGAAATTTACAAATAATTTCCTTTAAAGGATTAACAATGGGGCTCGTTGTTCACTTAAACTTGAAGAACAAAAAATTGGCGAATGGTACTGTTTGGATGCTTTGCATATATGTTTCTTAGATTATATAGAAGCAATATATACAAAGATTTCAACCGTCTACCTGTTCCAATCATTGTTCTACTTGTCGAAAATTACAAATAATTTCCGATAAAGGATTAACCATTGGGGCTCATTGTTCACTAAAATTGAAGAACAAAAAATTGTCGAATTGTACTGTTTGGATGCTTTGCATATATGTTTCTTAGACTATATAGAAGCAATATATAAAATGATTTCAACCGTCTACCTTTTCCATTCATTGTTCTACTTGTCAAAAGTTACAAATAATTTCCGTCAAGGGATTAACAATGGGGATCGTAGTTTACTTAAACTTGAAGAACAAAAAATTGGCGAATGGTACTGTTTGGATGCTTTGCATATATGTTTCTTAGACTATATAGAAGCAATATATACAAAGATTTCAACCGTCTACATTTTCCATTCATTGTTCTTCTTGTCGAAAGTTACAAATAATTTCCGATATCGGATTAACCATTGGGGCTCATTGTTCACTTAAACTTGAAGAACAAAAAATTGGCGAATGGTACTGTTTGGATGCTTTGCATATATGTTTCTTAGACTATATAGAAGCAATATATACAAAGATTTCAACCGTCTACCTGTTCCATTCATTGTTCTACTTGTCGAAAATTACAAATAATTTCCGTTAAAGTATTATCAATGGGGCTCGTAGTTCACTTAAACTTGAAGATCAAATAATTGGCGAATTGTACTGTTTGGATGATTTGCATATATGTTTCTTAGACTATATAGAAGCAATATATACAAAGATTTCAACCGTCTACCTTTTCCATTCATTGTTCTTCTTGTCGAAATTTACAAATAATTTCCGATAACGGATTAACCATTGGGGCTCATTGTTCACTTAAACTTGAAGAACAAAAAATTGGCGAATTGTACTGTTTGGATGCTTTGCATATATGTTTCTTATACTATATAGAAGCAATATATACAAAGATTTCAACCGTCTACCTGTTCCATTCACTGTTCTACTTGTCAAAAGTTACAAATAATTTCCGGTAAGGGATTAACAATGGGGATCGTAGTTTACTTAAACTTGAAGAACAAAAAATTGGCGAATTGTACTGTTTGGATGCTTTGCATAAATGTTTCTTAGACTATATAGAAGCAATATATACAATGATTTCAACAGTCTACCTGTTCCATTCATTGTTCTATTTGTCGAAAGTTATAAATAATTTCCTTTAAAGGATTAACAATGGAGCTCGCAGTTCACTTAAACTTGAAGAACAAAAAATTGGCGAATTGTACTGTTTGGATGCTTTGCATATATGTTTCTTATACTATATAGAAGCAATATATACAATGATTTCAACAGTCTACCTGTTCCATTCATTGTTCTACTTGTCGAAATTTACAAATAATTTCCGATAAAGGATTAACCATTGGGGCTCATTGTTCACTTAAACTTGAAGAACAAAAAATTGGCGAATTGTACTGTTTGGATGCTTTGCATATATGTTTCTTAGACTATATGGAAGCAATATATACAAAGATTTCAACCGTCTACCTGTTCCATTCATTGTTCTACTTGTCGAAAGTTACAAATAATTTCCGTTAAGGGATTAACAATGGGGATCGTAGTTTACTTAAACTTGAAAAACAAGAAATTGGCGAATGGTACTGTTTGGATGCTTTGCATATATGTTTCTTAGACTATATAGAAGCAATATATACAAAGATTTCAACCGTCTACATTTTCCATTCATTGTTCTTCTTGTCGAAAGTTACAAATAATTTCCGATAACGGATTAACCATTGGGGCTCATTGTTCACTTAAACTTGAAGAACAAAAAATTGGCGAATTGTACTGATTGGATGCTTTGCAAATATGTTTCTTATACTATATAGAAGCAATATATACAAAGATTTCAATCGTCTACCTGTTCCATTCACTGTTCTTCTTGTCAAAAGTTACAAATAATTTCCGATAACGGATTAACCATTGGGGCTCATTGTTCACTTAAACTTGAAGAACAAAAAATTGGCGAATTGTACTGTTTGGATGCTTTGCATATATGTTTCGTAGACTATATAGAAGCAATATATACAAAGATTTCAACCGTCTACGTGTTCCAATCATTGTTCTTCTTGTCGAAAGTTACAAATAATTTCCGATAACGGATTAACCATTGGGGCTCATTGTTCACTTAAACTTGAAGAACAAAAAATTGGCGAATTGTACTGATTGGATGCTTTGCAAATATGTTTCTTATACTATATAGAAGCAATATATACAAAGATTTCAACCGTCTACGTGTTCCAATCATTGTTCTACTTGTCGAAATTTACAAATAATTTCCTTTAAAGGATTAACAATGGGGCTCGTTGTTCACTTAAACTTGAAGAACAAAAAAGTGGCGTATGGTACTGTTTGGATGCTTTGCATATATGTTTCTTAGACTATGAAGAAGCAATATATACATTGATTTCAACAGTCTACCTGTTCCATTCATTGTTCTACTTGTCGCAAGTTACAAATAATTTCCGTTAAAGTATTAACAATGGGGCTCGTAGTTAACTTAAACTTGAAGATCAAATAATTGGCGAATTGTACTGTTTGGATGATTTGCATATATGTTTCTTAGACTATATAGAAGCAATATATACAAAGATTTCAACAGTCTACCTGTTCCATTCATTGTTCTACTTGTCGAAAGTTACAAATAATTTCCGTTAAGGGATTATCAATGGGGATCGTAGTTTACTTAAACTTGAAGAACAAGAAATTGGCGAATTGTACTGTTTGGATGATTTGCATATATGTTTCTTAGACTATATAGAAGCAATATATACAATGATTTCAACCGTCTACCTATTCCATTCATTGTTCTACTTGCCGAAATTTACAAATAATTTCCTTTAAAGGATTAACAATGGAGCTCGTAGTTTACTTAAACATGAAGAACAAAAAATTGGCGAATGGTACTGTTTGGATGCTTTGCATATATGTTTCTTAGACTATATAGAAGCAATATATACAAAGATTTCAACCGTCTACCTGTTCCATTCATTGTTCTACTTGTCGAAAATTACAAATAATTTCCTTTAAAGGATTAACAATGGGGCTCGTTGTTCACTTAAACTTGAAGAACAATAAATTGGCGAATTGTGCTGTTTGGATGCTTTGCATATATGTTTCTTAGACTATATAGAAGCAATATATACAAAGATTTCAACCGTCTACCTGTTCCATTCATTGTTCTACTTGTCGAAAGTTACAAATAATTTCCTTTAAAGGATTAACAATGGGGCTCGTAGTTCACTTAAACATGAAGAACAAAAAATTGGCGAATGGTACTCTTTGGATGCTTTGCATATATGTTTCTTAGACTATATAGAAGCAATATATACAAAGATTTCAACCGTCTACCTGTTCCATTCATTGTTCTACTTGTCGAAAGTTACAAATAATTTCCGTTAAAGGATTAACAATGGGGCTCGTAGTTCACTTAAACTTGAAGTACAAAAAATTGGCGAATTGTACTGTTTGGATGCTTTGCATATATGTTTCTTATACTATATAGAAGCAATATATACAATGATTTCAACAGTCTACCTGTTCCATTCACTGTTCTACTTGTCGAAAGTTACAAATAATTTCCGGTAAGGGATTAACAATGGGGATCGTAGTTTACTTAAACTTGAAGAACAAAAAATTGGCGAATTGTACTGTTTGGATGCTTTGCATAAATGTTTCTTAGACTATATAGAAGCAATATATACAATGATTTCAACAGTCTACCTGTTCCATTCATTGTTCTATTTGTCGAAAGTTATAAATAATTTCCTTTAAAGGATTAACAATGGAGCTCGCAGTTCACTTAAACTTGAAGAACAAAAAATTGGCGAATTGTACTGTTTGGATGCTTTGCATATATGTTTCTTATACTATATAGAAGCAATATATACAATGATTTCAACAGTCTACCTGTTCCATTCATTGTTCTACTTGTCGAAATTTACAAATAATTTCCGATAAAGGATTAACCATTGGGGCTCATTGTTCACTTAAACTTGAAGAACAAAAAATTGGCGAATTGTACTGTTTGGATGCTTTGCATATATGTTTCTTAGACTATATGGAAGCAATATATACAAAGATTTCAACCGTCTACCTGTTCCATTCATTGTTCTACTTGTCGAAAGTTACAAATAATTTCCGTTAAGGGATTAACAATGGGGATCGTAGTTTACTTAAACTTGAAAAACAAGAAATTGGCGAATGGTACTGTTTGGATGCTTTGCATATATGTTTCTTAGACTATATAGAAGCAATATATACAAAGATTTCAACCGTCTACATTTTCCATTCATTGTTCTTCTTGTCGAAAGTTACAAATAATTTCCGATAACGGATTAACCATTGGGGCTCATTGTTCACTTAAACTTGAAGAACAAAAAATTGGCGAATTGTACTGATTGGATGCTTTGCAAATATGTTTCTTATACTATATAGAAGCAATATATACAAAGATTTCAATCGTCTACCTGTTCCATTCACTGTTCTTCTTGTCAAAAGTTACAAATAATTTCCGATAACGGATTAACCATTGGGGCTCATTGTTCACTTAAACTTGAAGAACAAAAAATTGGCGAATTGTACTGTTTGGATGCTTTGCATATATGTTTCGTAGACTATATAGAAGCAATATATACAAAGATTTCAACCGTCTACGTGTTCCAATCATTGTTCTTCTTGTCGAAAGTTACAAATAATTTCCGATAACGGATTAACCATTGGGGCTCATTGTTCACTTAAACTTGAAGAACAAAAAATTGGCGAATTGTACTGATTGGATGCTTTGCAAATATGTTTCTTATACTATATAGAAGCAATATATACAAAGATTTCAACCGTCTACGTGTTCCAATCATTGTTCTACTTGTCGAAATTTACAAATAATTTCCTTTAAAGGATTAACAATGGGGCTCGTTGTTCACTTAAACTTGAAGAACAAAAAAGTGGCGTATGGTACTGTTTGGATGCTTTGCATATATGTTTCTTAGACTATGAAGAAGCAATATATACATTGATTTCAACAGTCTACCTGTTCCATTCATTGTTCTACTTGTCGCAAGTTACAAATAATTTCCGTTAAAGTATTAACAATGGGGCTCGTAGTTAACTTAAACTTGAAGATCAAATAATTGGCGAATTGTACTGTTTGGATGATTTGCATATATGTTTCTTAGACTATATAGAAGCAATATATACAAAGATTTCAACAGTCTACCTGTTCCATTCATTGTTCTACTTGTCGAAAGTTACAAATAATTTCCGTTAAGGGATTATCAATGGGGATCGTAGTTTACTTAAACTTGAAGAACAAGAAATTGGCGAATTGTACTGTTTGGATGATTTGCATATATGTTTCTTAGACTATATAGAAGCAATATATACAATGATTTCAACCGTCTACCTATTCCATTCATTGTTCTACTTGCCGAAATTTACAAATAATTTCCTTTAAAGGATTAACAATGGAGCTCGTAGTTTACTTAAACATGAAGAACAAAAAATTGGCGAATGGTACTGTTTGGATGCTTTGCATATATGTTTCTTAGACTATATAGAAGCAATATATACAAAGATTTCAACCGTCTACCTGTTCCATTCATTGTTCTACTTGTCGAAAATTACAAATAATTTCCTTTAAAGGATTAACAATGGGGCTCGTTGTTCACTTAAACTTGAAGAACAATAAATTGGCGAATTGTGCTGTTTGGATGCTTTGCATATATGTTTCTTAGACTATATAGAAGCAATATATACAAAGATTTCAACCGTCTACCTGTTCCATTAATTGTTCTACTTGTCGAAAGTTACAAATAATTTCCTTTAAAGGATTAACAATGGGGCTCGTAGTTCACTTAAACATGAAGAACAAAAAATTGGCGAATGGTACTCTTTGGATGCTTTGCATATATGTTTCTTAGACTATATAGAAGCAATATATACAAAGATTTCAACCGTCTACCTGTTCCATTCATTGTTCTACTTGTCGAAAGTTACAAATAATTTCCGTTAAAGGATTAACAATGGGGCTCGTAGTTCACTTAAACTTGAAGTACAAAAAATTGGCGAATTGTACTGTTTGGATGCTTTGCATATATGTTTCTTATACTATATAGAAGCAATATATACAATGATTTCAACAGTCTACCTGTTCCATTCACTGTTCTACTTGTCGAAAGTTACAAATAATTTCCGTTAAGGGATTAACAATGGGGATCGTAGTTCACTTAAACTTGAAGAACAAAAAATTGGCGAATTGTACTGTTTGGATGCTTTGCGTACATGTTTCTTAGACTATATGGAAGCAATATATACAAATATTTCAACCGTCTACGTGTTCCAATCATTGTTCTACTTGTCGAAAATTACAAATAATTTCCGATAAAGGATTAACCATTGGGGCTCATTGTTCACTTAAACTTGAAGAACAAAAAATTGGCGAATGGTACTGTTTGGATGCTTTGCATATATGTTTCTTAGACTATATAGAAGCAATATATACAAAGATTTCAACCGTCTACCTTTTCCATTCATTGTTCTTTTTGTCGAAATTTACAAATAATTTCCGATAACGGATTAACCATTGGGGCTCATTGTTCACTTAAACTTGAAGAACAAAAAATTGGCGAATTGTACTGTTTGGATGCTTTGCATATATGTTTCTTATACTATATAGAAGCAATATATACAAAGATTTCAACCGTCTACCTGTTCCATTCACTGTTCTACTTGTCGAAAGTTACAAATAATTTCCGGTAAGGGATTAACAATGGGGATCGTAGTTTACTTAAACTTGAAGAACAAAAAATTGGCGAATTGTACTGTTTGGATGCTTTGCATAAATGTTTCTTAGACTATATAGAAGCAATATATACAATGATTTCAACAGTCTACCTGTTCCATTCATTGTTCTATTTGTCGAAAGTTATAAATAATTTCCTTTAAAGGATTAACAATGGGGCTCATTGTTCACTTAAACTTGAAGAACAAAAAATTGGCGAATTGTACTGTTTGGATGCTTTGCATATATGTTTCTTATACTATATAGAAGCAATATATACAATGATTTCAACAGTCTACCTGTTCCATTCATTGTTCTACTTGTCGAAATTTACAAATAATTTCCGATAAAGGATTAACCATTGGGGCTCATTGTTCACTTAAACTTGAAGAACAAAAAATTGGCGAATTGTACTGTTTGGATGCTTTGCATATATGTTTCTTAGACTATATGGAAGCAATATATACAAAGATTTCAACCGTCTACCTGTTCCATTCATTGTTCTACTTGTCGAAAGTTACAAATAATTTCCGATAAAGGATTAACCATTGGGGCTCATTGTTCACTTAAACTTGAAGAACAAAAAATTGGCGAATGGTACTGTTTGGATGCTTTGCATATATGTTTCTTATACTATATAGAAGCAACATATACAAAGATTTCAATCGTCTACCTGTTCCATTCACTGTTCTACTTGTCGAAAATTACAAATAATTTCCGATAATGGATTAACAATGGGGCTCATTGTTCACTTAAACTTGAAGAACAACAAATTGGCGAATTGTACTGTTTGGATGCTTTGCATATATGTTTCGTAGACTATATAGAAGCAATATATACAAATATTTCAACCGTCTAACTGTTCCATTCATTGTTCTACTTGTCGAAAATTACAAATAATTTCCGATAAAGTATTAACCATTGGTGCTCATTGTTCACTTAAACTTGAAGAACAAAAAATTGGCGAATGGTACTGTTTGGATGCTTTGCATATATGTTTCTTAGACTATATAGAAGCAATATATACAAAGATTTCAACCATCTACCTGTTCCATTCATTGTTCTACTTGTCGAAAGTTACAAATAATTTCCGATAACGGATTAACCATTGGGGCTCATTGTTCACTTAAACTTGAAGAACAAAAAATTGGCGAATTGTACTGTTTGGATGCTTTGTATATATGTTTCTTATACTATATAGAAGCAATATATACAAAGATTTCAACCGTCTACCTGTTCCATTCACTGTTCTACTTGTCGAAAGTTACAAATAATTTCCGTTAAGGGATTAACAATGGGGATCGTAGTTTACTTAAACTTGAAGAACAAGAAATTGGCGAATTGTACTGTTTGGATGATTAGCATATATGATTCTTAGAATATATAGAAGCAATATATACAATGATATCAACAGTCTACCTGTTCCATTCATTGTTCTACTTGTCGAAAGTTACAAATAATTTCCTTTAAAGGATTAACAATGGAGCTCGCAGTTCACTTAAACTTGAAGAACAAAAAATTGGCGAATGGTACTGTTTGGATGCTTTGCATATATGTTTCTTAGACTATATAGAAGCAATATATACAAAGATTTCAACCGTCTACCTGTTCCATTCATTGTTCTACTTGTCGAAAATTACAAATAATTTCCTTTAAAGGATTAACAATGGGGCTCGTTGTTCACTTAAACTTGAAGAACAATAAATTGGCGAATTGTGCTGTTTGGATGCTTTGCATATATGTTTCTTAGACTATATAGAAGCAATATATACAAAGATTTCAACCGTCTACCTGTTCCATTCATTGTTCTACTTGTCGAAAGTTACAAATAATTTCCTTTAAAGGATTAACAATGGGGCTCGTAGTTCACTTAAACATGAAGAACAAAAAATTGGCGAATGGTACTCTTTGGATGCTTTGCATATATGTTTCTTAGACTATATAGAAGCAATATATACAAAGATTTCAACCGTCTACCTGTTCCATTCATTGTTCTACTTGTCGAAAGTTACAAATAATTTCCGTTAAAGGATTAACAATGGGGCTCGTAGTTCACTTAAACATGAAGAACAAAAAATTGGCGAATGGTACTGTTTGGATGCTTTGCATATATGTTTCTTAGACTATATAGAAGCAATATATACAAAGATTTCAACCGTCTACCTGTTCCATTCATTGTTCTACTTGTCGAAAATTACAAATAATTTCCTTTAAAGGATTAACAATGGGGCTCGTTGTTCACTTAAACTTGAAGAACAAAAAATTGGCGAATTGTACTGTTTGGATGCTTTGCATATATGTTTCTTAGACTATATGGAAGCAATATATACAAAGATTTCAACCGTCTACCTGTTCCATTCATTGTTCTACTTGTCGAAAGTTACAAATAATTTCCGATAAAGGATTAACCATTGGGGCTCATTGTTCACTTAAACTTGAAGAACAAAAAATTGGCGAATGGTACTGTTTGGATGCTTTGCATATATGTTTCTTATACTATATAGAAGCAACATATACAAAGATTTCAATCGTCTACCTGTTCCATTCACTGTTCTACTTGTCGAAAATTACAAATAATTTCCGATAATGGATTAACAATGGGGCTCATTGTTCACTTAAACTTGAAGAACAACAAATTGGCGAATTGTACTGTTTGGATGCTTTGCATATATGTTTCGTAGACTATATAGAAGCAATATATACAAATATTTCAACCGTCTAACTGTTCCATTCATTGTTCTACTTGTCGAAAATTACAAATAATTTCCGATAAAGTATTAACCATTGGTGCTCATTGTTCACTTAAACTTGAAGAACAAAAAATTGGCGAATGGTACTGTTTGGATGCTTTGCATATATGTTTCTTAGACTATATAGAAGCAATATATACAAAGATTTCAACCATCTACCTGTTCCATTCATTGTTCTACTTGTCGAAAGTTACAAATAATTTCCGATAACGGATTAACCATTGGGGCTCATTGTTCACTTAAACTTGAAGAACAAAAAATTGGCGAATTGTACTGTTTGGATGCTTTGTATATATGTTTCTTATACTATATAGAAGCAATATATACAAAGATTTCAACCGTCTACCTGTTCCATTCACTGTTCTACTTGTCGAAAGTTACAAATAATTTCCGTTAAGGGATTAACAATGGGGATCGTAGTTTACTTAAACTTGAAGAACAAGAAATTGGCGAATTGTACTGTTTGGATGATTAGCATATATGATTCTTAGAATATATAGAAGCAATATATACAATGATATCAACAGTCTACCTGTTCCATTCATTGTTCTACTTGTCGAAAGTTACAAATAATTTCCTTTAAAGGATTAACAATGGAGCTCGCAGTTCACTTAAACTTGAAGAACAAAAAATTGGCGAATGGTACTGTTTGGATGCTTTGCATATATGTTTCTTATTCTATATAGAATCAATAGATACAAAGATTTCAACCGTCTACCTGTTCCATTCAATGTTCTACTTGTCGAAAGTTACAAATAATTTCCGATAAAGGATTAACAATGGGGCTCATTGTTCACTTAAACTTGAAGAACAAAAAATTGGCGAATGGTACTGTTTGGATGCTTTGCATATATGTTTCTTAGACTATATGGAAGCAATATATACAAAGATTTCAACCGTCTGCGTGTTCCAATCATTGTTCTACTTGTAGAAAGTTACAATTAATTTCCGTTAAAGGATTAACAATGGGGCTCGTAGTTCACTTAAACTTGAAGAACGAAAAATTGGCGAATTGTACTGTTTGGATGCTTTGCATATATGTTTCGTAGGTTATATAGAAGCAATATATACAATGATTTCAACCGTCTACCTGATCCATTCATTGTTCTACTTGTCGAAATTTACAAATAATTTCCTTTAAAGGATTAACAATGGGGCTCGTTGTTCACTTAAACTTGAAGAACAAAAAATTGGCGAATGGTACTGTTTGGATGCTTTGCATATATGTTTCTTAGATTATATAGAAGCAATATATACAAAGATTTCAACCGTCTACCTGTTCCATTCATTGTTCTACTTGTCGAAAATTACAAATAATTTCCGATAAAGGATTAACCATTGGGGCTCATTGTTCACTAAACTTGAAGAACAAAAAATTGTCGAATTGTACTGTTTGGATGCTTTGCATATATGTTTCTTAGACTATATAGAAGCAATATATAAAATGATTTCAACCGTCTACCTTTTCCATTCATTGTTCTACTTGTCGAAAGTTACAAATAATTTCCGTCAAGGGATTAACAATGGGGATCGTAGTTTACTTAAACTTGAAGAACAAAAAATTGGCGAATTGTACTGTTTGGATGCTTTGCATATATGTTTCTTAGACTATTTAGAAGCAATATATACAATGATTTCAACAGTCTACCTGTTCCATTCATTGTTCTACTTGTCGAAATTTACAAATAATTTCCGATAAAGAATTAACCATTGGGGCTCATTGTTCACTTAAACTTGAAGAACAAAAAATTGGCGAATTGTACTGTTTGGATGCTTTGCATATATGTTTCTTAGACTATATAGAAGCAATATATACAAAGATTTCTACCGTCTACCTGTTCCATTCATTGTTCTACTTGTCGAAAGTTACAAATAATTTCCTTTAAAGGATTAACAATGGGGCTCGTAGTTCACTTAAACATGAAGAACAAAAAATTGGCGAATGGTACTGTTTGGATGCTTTGCATATATGTTTCTTAGACTATATAGAAGCAATATATACAAAGATTTCAACCGTCTACCTGTTCCATTCATTGTTCTACTTGTCGAAAGTTACAAATAATTTCCGTTAAAGGATTAACAATGGGGCTCGTAGTTCACTTAAACTTGAAGTACAAAAAATTGGCGAATAGTACTGTTTGGATGCGTTGCATATATGTTTCGTAGACTATATAGAAGCAATATATACAAATATTTCAACCGTCTAAATGTTCCATTCATTGTTCTACTTGTCGAAAATTACAAATAATTTCCGATAAAGGATTAACCATTGGGGCTCATTGTTCACTTAAACTTGAAGAACAAAAAATTGGCGAATGGTACTGTTTGGATGCTTTGCATATATGTTTCTTAGACTATATAGAAGCAATATATAAAAAGATTTCAACCGCCTACCTTTTCCATTCATTGTTCTTCTTGTCGAAATTTACAAATAATTTCCGATAACGGATTAACCATTGGGGCTCATTGTTCACTTAAACTTGAAGAACAAAAAATTGGCGAATTGTACTGTTTGGATGCTTTGCATATATGTTTCTTATACTATATAGAAGCAATATATACAAAGATTTCAACCGTCTACCTGTTCCATTCACTGTTCTACTTGTCGAAAGTTACAAATAATTTCCGTTAAGGGATTAACAATGGGGCTCGTAGTTCACTTAAACTTGAAGAACAAAAAATTGGCGAATTGTACTGTTTGGATGCTTTGCGTACATGTTTCTTAAACTATATGGAAGCAATATATACAAAGATTTCAACCGTCTACGTGTTCCAATCATTGTTCTACTTGTCGAAATTTACAAATAATTTCCTTTAAAGGATTAACAATGTGGCTCGTTGTTCACTTAAACTTGAAGAACAAAAAAGTGGCGTATGGTACTGTTTGGATGCTTTGCATATATGTTTCTTAGACTATGAAGAAGCAATATATACATTGATTTCAACCGTCTACCTGTTCCATTCATTGTTCTACTTGTCGCAAGTTACAAATAATTTCCGTTAAAGTATTAACAATGGGGCTCGTAGTTCACTTAAACTTGAAGATCAAATAATTGGCGAATTGTACTGTTTGGATGATTTGCATATATGTTTCTTAGACTATATAGAAGCAATATATACAAAGATTTCAACAGTCTACCTGTTCCATTCATTGTTCTACTTGTCGAAAGTTACAAATAATTTCCGTTAAGGGATTATCAATGGGGATCGTAGTTTACTTAAACTTGAAGAACAAGAAATTGGCGAATTGTACTGTTTGGATGATTTGCATATATGTTTCTTAGACTATATAGAAGCAATATATACAATGATTTCAACCGTCTACCTATTCCATTCATTGTTCTACTTGCCGAAATTTACAAATAATTTCCTTTAAAGGATTAACAATGGGGCTCGTAGTTCACTTAAACATGAAGAACAAAAAATTGGCGAATGGTACTGTTTGGATGCTTTGCATATATGTTTCTTAAACTATATAGAAGCAATATATACAAAGATTTCAACCGTCTACCTGTTCCATTCATTGTTCTACTTGTCGAAAGTTAGAAATAATTTCCTTTAAAGGATTAACAATGGGGCTCGTTGTTCACTTAAACTTGAAGAACAATAAATTGGCGAATTGTGCTGTTTGGATGCTTTGCATATATGTTTCTTAGACTATATAGAAGCAATATATACAAAGATTTCAACCGTCTACCTGTTCCATTCATTGTTCTACTTGTCGAAAGTTACAATTAATTTCCGTTAAAGGATTAACAATGGGGCTCGTAGTTCACTTAAACTTGAAGTACAAAAAATTGGCGAATTGTACTGTTTGGATGCTTTGCATATATGTTTCGTAGACTATATAGAAGCAACATATACAAATATTTCAACCGTCTAACTGTTCCATTCATTGTTCTACTTGTCGAAAATTACAAATAATTTCCGATAAAGGATTAACCATTGGGGCTCATTGTTCACTTAAACTTGAAGAACAAAAAATTGGCGAATGGTACTGTTTGGATGCTTTGCATATATGTTTCTTAGACTATATAGAAGCAATATATACAAAGATTTCAACCGTCTACCTTTTCCATTCATTGTTCTTCTTGTCAAAAGTTACAAATAATTTCCGATAACGGATTAACCATTGGGGCTCATTGTTCACTTAAACTTGAAGAACAAAAAATTGGCGAATGGTACTGTTTGGATGCTTTGCATATATGTTTCATAGACTATATAGAAGCAATGTATAAAAAGATTTCAACCGTCTACCAGTTCCATTCATTGTTCTACTTGTCGAAAATTACAAATTATTTCCGTTAAGGGATTAACAATGGGGATCGTAGTTTACTTAAACTTGAAGAACAAAAAATTGGCGTATTGTACTGTTTAGATGCTTCGCATATAGGTTTCTTAGGCTATATAGAAGCAACATATACAAAGATTTCAACCGTCTACCTTTTCCATTCATTGTTCTTCTTGTCGAAATTTACAAATAATTTCCGATAACGGATTAACCATTGGGGCTCATTGTTCACTTAAACTTGAAGAACAAAAAATTGGCGAATGGTACTGTTTGGATGCTTTGCATATATGTTTCTTAGATTATATAGAAGCAATATATACAAAGATTTCAACCGTCTACCTGTTCCATTCATTGTTCTACTTGTCGAAAATTACAAATAATTTCCGATAAAGGATTAACCATTGGGGCTCATTGTTCACTAAACTTGAAGAACAAAAAATTGTCGAATTGTACTGTTTGGATGCTTTGCATATATGTTTCTTAGACTATATAGAAGCAATATATAAAATGATTTCAACCGTCTACCTTTTCCATTCATTGTTCTACTTGTCGAAAGTTACAAATAATTTCCGTCAAGGGATTAACAATGGGGATCGTAGTTTACTTAAACTTGAAGAACAAAAAATTGGCGAATTGTACTGTTTGGATGCTTTGCATATATGTTTCTTAGACTATTTAGAAGCAATATATACAATGATTTCAACAGTCTACCTGTTCCATTCATTGTTCTACTTGTCGAAATTTACAAATAATTTCCGATAAAGAATTAACCATTGGGGCTCATTGTTCACTTAAACTTGAAGAACAAAAAATTGGCGAATTGTACTGTTTGGATGCTTTGCATATATGTTTCTTAGACTATATAGAAGCAATATATACAAAGATTTCTACCGTCTACCTGTTCCATTCATTGTTCTACTTGTCGAAAGTTACAAATAATTTCCTTTAAAGGATTAACAATGGGGCTCGTAGTTCACTTAAACATGAAGAACAAAAAATTGGCGAATGGTACTGTTTGGATGCTTTGCATATATGTTTCTTAGACTATATAGAAGCAATATATACAAAGATTTCAACCGTCTACCTGTTCCATTCATTGTTCTACTTGTCGAAAGTTACAAATAATTTCCGTTAAAGGATTAACAATGGGGCTCGTAGTTCACTTAAACTTGAAGTACAAAAAATTGGCGAATAGTACTGTTTGGATGCGTTGCATATATGTTTCGTAGACTATATAGAAGCAATATATACAAATATTTCAACCGTCTAAATGTTCCATTCATTGTTCTACTTGTCGAAAATTACAAATAATTTCCGATAAAGGATTAACCATTGGGGCTCATTGTTCACTTAAACTTGAAGAACAAAAAATTGGCGAATGGTACTGTTTGGATGCTTTGCATATATGTTTCTTAGACTATATAGAAGCAATATATAAAAAGATTTCAACCGTCTACCTTTTCCATTCATTGTTCTTCTTGTCGAAATTTACAAATAATTTCCGATAACGGATTAACCATTGGGGCTCATTGTTCACTTAAACTTGAAGAACAAAAAATTGGCGAATTGTACTGTTTGGATGCTTTGCATATATGTTTCTTATACTATATAGAAGCAATATATACAAAGATTTCAACCGTCTACCTGTTCCATTCACTGTTCTACTTGTCGAAAGTTACAAATAATTTCCGTTAAGGGATTAACAATGGGGCTCGTAGTTCACTTAAACTTGAAGAACAAAAAATTGGCGAATTGTACTGTTTGGGTGCTTTGCGTACATGTTTCTTAAACTATATGGAAGCAATATATACAAAGATTTCAACCGTCTACCAGTTCCATTCATTGTTCTACTTGTCGAAAATTACAAATTATTTCCGTTAAGGGATTAACAATGGGGATCGTAGTTTACTTAAACTTGAAGAACAAAAAATTGGCGTATTGTACTGTTTAGATGCTTCGCATATAGGTTTCTTAGGCTATATAGAAGCAACATATACAAAGATTTCAACCGTCTACCTGTTCTATTCATTGTTCATCTTGTCGAAATTTACAAATAATTTCCGTTTCATGATTATCAATGGGCCTCGTTGTTCACTTAAACTTGAAGAACAAAAAATTGGCGACTGGTACTGTTTGGATGCTTTGCATATATGTTTCTTAGACTATATAGAAGCAATATATAAAAAGATTTCAACCGTCTACCAGTTCCATTCATTGTTCTACTTGTCGAAAGTTAGAAATAATTTCCGTTAAGGGATTAACAATGGGGATCGTAGTTTACTTAAACTTGAAGAACAAAAAATTGGCGAATTGTACTGTTTGGATGCTTTGCATATATGTTTCTTTGACTATATAGAAGCAATATATAAAAAGATTTCAACCGTCTAACAGTTCCATTCATTGTTCTACTTGTCGAAAGTTACAAATAATTTCCGTTAAGGGATTAACAATGGGGATCGTAGTTTACTTAAACTTGAAGAACAAAAAATTGGCGTATTGTACTGTTTAGATGCTTCGCATATAGGTTTCTGAGACTATATAGAAGCAACATATACAAAGATTTCAACCGTCTACCTGTTCTATTCATTATTCATCTTGTCGAAAGTTACAAATAATTTCCGTTTCATGATTATCAATGGGCCTCGTTGTTCACTTAAACTTGAAGAACAAAAAATTGGCGACTGGTACTGTTTGGATGCTTTGCATATATGTTTCTTAGACTATATAGAAGCAATATATAAAACGATTTCAACCGTCTACCAGTTCCATTCATTGTTCTACTTGTCGAAAGTTACAAATAATTTCCGTTAAGGGATTAACAATGGGGATCGTAGTTTACTTAAACTTGAAGAACAAAAAATTGGCGAATTGTACTGTTTGGATGCTTTGCATATATGTTTCTTAGACTATATAGAAGCAATATATACAAAGATTTCAAAAGTCTACCTGTTCTATTCATTGTTCATCTTGTCGAAAGTTACAAATAATTTCCGATAAAGGATTAACCATTGGGGCTCATTGTTCACTTAAACTTGAAGAACAAAAAATTGGCGAATGGTACTGTTTGGATGCTTTGCATATATGTTTCTTAGACTATATAGAAGCAATATATACAAAGATTTCAACCGTCTACCTTTTCCATTCATTGTTCTTCTTGTCGAAATTTACAAATAATTTCCGATAACGGATTAACCATTGGGGCTCATTGTTCACTTAAACTTGAAGAACAAAAAATTGGCGAATTGTACTGTTTGGATGCTTTGCATATATGTTTCTTATACTATATAGAAGCAATATATACAAAGATTTCAACCGTCTACCTGTTCCATTCACTGTTCTACTTGTCGAAAGTTACAAATAATTTCCGGTAAGGGATTAACAATGGGGATCGTAGTTTACTTAAACTTGAAGAACAAAAAATTGGCGAATTGTACTGTTTGGATGCTTTGCATAAATGTTTCTTAGACTATATAGAAGCAATATATACAATGATTTCAACAGTCTACCTGTTCCATTCATTGTTCTATTTGTCGAAAGTTATAAATAATTTCCTTTAAAGGATTAACAATGGGGCTCATTGTTCACTTAAACTTGAAGAACAAAAAATTGGCGAATTGTACTGTTTGGATGCTTTGCATATATGTTTCTTATACTATATAGAAGCAATATATACAATGATTTCAACAGTCTACCTGTTCCATTCATTGTTCTACTTGTCGAAATTTACAAATAATTTCCGATAAAGGATTAACCATTGGGGCTCATTGTTCACTTAAACTTGAAGAACAAAAAATTGGCGAATTGTACTGTTTGGATGCTTTGCATATATGTTTCTTAGACTATATGGAAGCAATATATACAAAGATTTCAACCGTCTACCTGTTCCATTCATTGTTCTACTTGTCGAAAGTTACAAATAATTTCCGTTTCATGATTATCAATGGGCCTCGTTGTTCACTTAAACTTGAAGAACAAAAAATTGGAGACTGGTACTGTTTGGATGCTTTGCATATATGTTTCTTAGACTATATAGAAGCAATATATAAAAAGATTTCAACCGTCTACCAGTTCCATTCATTGTTCTACTTGTCGAAAGTTACAAATAATTTCCGTTAAGGGATTAACAATGGGGATCGTAGTTTACTTAAACTTGAAGAACAAAAAATTGGCGAATTGTACTGTTTGGATGCTTTGCATATATGTTTCTTAGACTATATGGAAGCAATATATACAAAGATTTCAACCGTCTACCTGTTCCATTCATTGTTCTACTTGTCGAAAGTTACAAATAATTTCCGATAAAGGATTAACCATTGGGGCTCATTGTTCACTTAAACTTGAAGAACAAAAAATTGGCGAATGGTACTGTTTGGATGCTTTGCATATATGTTTCTTATACTATATAGAAGCAACATATACAAAGATTTCAATCGTCTACCTGTTCCATTCACTGTTCTACTTGTCGAAAATTACAAATAATTTCCGATAATGGATTAACAATGGGGCTCATTGTTCACTTAAACTTGAAGAACAACAAATTGGCGAATTGTACTGTTTGGATGCTTTGCATATATGTTTCGTAGACTATATAGAAGCAATATATACAAATATTTCAACCGTCTAACTGTTCCATTCATTGTTCTACTTGTCGAAAATTACAAATAATTTCCGATAAAGTATTAACCATTGGTGCTCATTGTTCACTTAAACTTGAAGAACAAAAAATTGGCGAATGGTACTGTTTGGATGCTTTGCATATATGTTTCTTAGACTATATAGAAGCAATATATACAAAGATTTCAACCATCTACCTGTTCCATTCATTGTTCTACTTGTCGAAAGTTACAAATAATTTCCGATAACGGATTAACCATTGGGGCTCATTGTTCACTTAAACTTGAAGAACAAAAAATTGGCGAATTGTACTGTTTGGATGCTTTGTATATATGTTTCTTATACTATATAGAAGCAATATATACAAAGATTTCAACCGTCTACCTGTTCCATTCACTGTTCTACTTGTCGAAAGTTACAAATAATTTCCGTTAAGGGATTAACAATGGGGATCGTAGTTTACTTAAACTTGAAGAACAAGAAATTCGCGAATTGTACTGTTTGGATGATTAGCATATATGATTCTTAGAATATATAGAAGCAATATATACAATGATATCAACAGTCTACCTGTTCCATTCATTGTTCTACTTGTCGAAAGTTACAAATAATTTCCTTTAAAGGATTAACAATGGAGCTCGCAGTTCACTTAAACTTGAAGAACAAAAAATTGGCGAATGGTACTGTTTGGATGCTTTGCATATATGTTTCTTATTCTATATAGAATCAATAGATACAAAGATTTCAACCGTCTACCTGTTCCATTCAATGTTCTACTTGTCGAAAGTTACAAATAATTTCCGATAAAGGATTAACAATGGGGCTCATTGTTCACTTAAACTTGAAGAACAAAAAATTGGCGAATGGTACTCTTTGGATGCTTTGCATATATGTTTCTTAGACTATATGGAAGCAATATATACAAAGATTTCAACCGTCTGCGTGTTCCAATCATTGTTCTACTTGTAGAAAGTTACAATTAATTTCCGTTAAAGGATTAACAATGGGGCTCGTAGTTCACTTAAACCTGAAGAACGAAAAATTGGCGAATTGTACTGTTTGGATGCTTTGCATATATGTTTCGTAGGTTATATAGAAGCAATATATACAATGATTTCAACCGTCTACCTGATCCATTCATTGTTCTACTTGTCGAAATTTACAAATAATTTCCTTTAAAGGATTAACAATAGGGGCTCGTTGTTCACTTAAACTTGAAGAACAAAAAATTGGCGAATGGTACTGTTTGGATGCTTTGCATATATGTTTCTTAGATTATATAGAAGCAATATATACAAAGATTTCAACCGTCTACCTGTTCCATTCATTGTTCTACTTGTCGAAAATTACAAATAATTTCCGATAAAGGATTAACCATTGGGGCTCATTGTTCACTAAACTTGAAGAACAAAAAATTGTCGAATTGTACTATTTGGATGCTTTGCATATATGTTTCTTAGACTATATAGAAGCAATATATAAAATGATTTCAACCGTCTACCTTTTCCATTCATTGTTCTACTTGTCGAAAGTTACAAATAATTTCCGTCAAGGGATTAACAATGGGGATCGTAGTTTACTTAAACTTGAAGAACAAAAAATTGGCGAATTGTACTGTTTGGATGCTTTGCATATATGTTTCTTAGACTATTTAGAAGCAATATATACAATGATTTCAACAGTCTACCTGTTCCATTCATTGTTCTACTTGTCGAAATTTACAAATAATTTCCGATAAAGAATTAACCATTGGGGCTCATTGTTCACTTAAACTTGAAGAACAAAAAATTGGCGAATTGTACTGTTTGGATGCTTTGCATATATGTTTCTTAGACTATATAGAAGCAATATATACAAAGATTTCTACCGTCTACCTGTTCCATTCATTGTTCTACTTGTCGAAAGTTACAAATAATTTCCTTTAAAGGATTAACAATGGGGCTCGTAGTTCACTTAAACATGAAGAACAAAAAATTGGCGAATGGTACTGTTTGGATGCTTTGCATATATGTTTCTTAGACTATATAGAAGCAATATATACAAAGATTTCAACCGTCTACCTGTTCCATTCATTGTTCTACTTGTCGAAAGTTACAAATAATTTCCGTTAAAGGATTAACAATGGGGCTCGTAGTTCACTTAAACTTGAAGTACAAAAAATTGGCGAATAGTACTGTTTGGATGCGTTGCATATATGTTTCGTAGACTATATAGAAGCAATATATACAAATATTTCAACCGTCTAAATGTTCCATTCATTGTTCTACTTGTCGAAAATTACAAATAATTTCCGATAAAGGATTAACCATTGGGGCTCATTGTTCACTTAAACTTGAAGAACAAAAAATTGGCGAATGGTACTGTTTGGATGCTTTGCATATATGTTTCTTAGACTATATAGAAGCAATATATAAAAAGATTTCAACCGTCTACCTTTTCCATTCATTGTTCTTCTTGTCGAAATTTACAAATAATTTCCGATAACGGATTAACCATTGGGGCTCATTGTTCACTTAAACTTGAAGAACAAAAAATTGGCGAATTGTACTGTTTGGATGCTTTGCATATATGTTTCTTATACTATATAGAAGCAATATATACAAAGATTTCAACCGTCTACCTGTTCCATTCACTGTTCTACTTGTCGAAAGTTACAAATAATTTCCGTTAAGGGATTAACAATGGGGCTCGTAGTTCACTTAAACTTGAAGAACAAAAAATTGGCGAATTGTACTGTTTGGATGCTTTGCGTACATGTTTCTTAAACTATATGGAAGCAATATATACAAAGATTTCAACCGTCTACGTGTTCCAATCATTGTTCTACTTGTCGAAATTTACAAATAATTTCCTTTAAAGGATTAACAATGTGGCTCGTTGTTCACTTAAACTTGAAGAACAAAAAAGTGGCGTATGGTACTGTTTGGATGCTTTGCATATATGTTTCTTAGACTATGAAGAAGCAATATATACATTGATTTCAACCGTCTACCTGTTCCATTCATTGTTCTACTTGTCGCAAGTTACAAATAATTTCCGTTAAAGTATTAACAATGGGGCTCGTAGTTCACTTAAACTTGAAGATCAAATAATTGGCGAATTGTACTGTTTGGATGATTTGCATATATGTTTCTTAGACTATATAGAAGCAATATATACAAAGATTTCAACAGTCTACCTGTTCCATTCATTGTTCTACTTGTCGAAAGTTACAAATAATTTCCGTTAAGGGATTATCAATGGGGATCGTAGTTTACTTAAACTTGAAGAACAAGAAATTGGCGAATTGTACTGTTTGGATGATTTGCATATATGTTTCTTAGACTATATAGAAGCAATATATACAATGATTTCAACCGTCTACCTATTCCATTCATTGTTCTACTTGCCGAAATTTACAAATAATTTCCTTTAAAGGATTAACAATGGGGCTCGTAGTTCACTTAAACATGAAGAACAAAAAATTGGCGAATGGTACTGTTTGGATGCTTTGCATATATGTTTCTTAAACTATATAGAAGCAATATATACAAAGATTTCAACCGTCTACCTGTTCCATTCATTGTTCTACTTGTCGAAAGTTAGAAATAATTTCCTTTAAAGGATTAACAATGGGGCTCGTTGTTCACTTAAACTTGAAGAACAATAAATTGGCGAATTGTGCTGTTTGGATGCTTTGCATATATGTTTCTTAGACTATATAGAAGCAATATATACAAAGATTTCAACCGTCTACCTGTTCCATTCATTGTTCTACTTGTCGAAAGTTACAATTAATTTCCGTTAAAGGATTAACAATGGGGCTCGTAGTTCACTTAAACTTGAAGTACAAAAAATTGGCGAATTGTACTGTTTGGATGCTTTGCATATATGTTTCGTAGACTATATAGAAGCAACATATACAAATATTTCAACCGTCTAACTGTTCCATTCATTGTTCTACTTGTCGAAAATTACAAATAATTTCCGATAAAGGATTAACCATTGGGGCTCATTGTTCACTTAAACTTGAAGAACAAAAAATTGGCGAATGGTACTGTTTGGATGCTTTGCATATATGTTTCTTAGACTATATAGAAGCAATATATACAAAGATTTCAACCGTCTACCTTTTCCATTCATTGTTCTTCTTGTCAAAAGTTACAAATAATTTCCGATAACGGATTAACCATTGGGGCTCATTGTTCACTTAAACTTGAAGAACAAAAAATTGGCGAATGGTACTGTTTGGATGCTTTGCATATATGTTTCTTAGACTATATAGAAGCAATATATACAAAGATTTCAACCGTCTACCTTTTCCATTCATTGTTCTTCTTGTCGAAAGTTACAAATAATTTCCGATAACGGATTAACCATTGGGGCTCATTGTTCACTTAAACTTGAAGAACAAAAAATTGGCGAATTGTACTGTTTGGATGCTTTGCATATATGTTTCTTATACTATATAGAAGCAATATATACAAAGATTTCAATCGTCTACCTGTTCCATTCACTGTTCTACTTGTCGAAAATTACAAATAATTTCCGATAATGGTTTAACAATGGGGCTCATTGTTCACTTAAACTTGAAGAACAGAAAATTGGCGAATTGTACTGTTTGGATGCTTTGCATATATGTTTCGTAGACTATATAAAAGCAATATATACAAAGATTTCAACCGTCTACGTGTTCCAATCATTGTTCTACTTGTCGAAATTTACAAATAATTTCCTTTAAAGGATTAACAATGGGGCTCGTTGTTCACTTAAACTTGAAGAACAAAATAGTGGCGTATGGTACTGTTTGGATGCTTTGCATATATGTTTCTTAGACTATAAAGAAGCAATATATACATTTATTTCAACCGTCTACCTGTTCCATTCATTGTTCTACTTGTCGCAAGTTACAAATAATTTCCGTTAAGGGATTAACAATGGGGATCGTAGTTTTCTTAAACTTGAAGAACAAGAAATTGGCGAATTGTACTGTTTGGATGATTTGCATATATGTTTCTTAGACTATATAGAAGCAATATATACAATGATTTCAACCGTCTACCTATTCCATTCATTGTTCTACTTGCCGAAATTTACAAATAATTTCCTTTAAAGGATTAACAATGGGGCTCGTAGTTCACTTAAACATGAAGAACAAAAAATTGGCGAATGGTACTGTTTGGATGCTTTGCATATATGTTTCTTAGACTATATAGAAGCAATATATACAAAGATTTCAACCGTCTACCTGTTCCATTCATTGTTCTACTTGTCGAAAGTTACAAATAATTTCCGTTAAGGGATTAACAATGGGGATCGTAGTTTTCTTAAACTTGAAGAACAAGAAATTGGCGAATTGTACTGTTTGGATGATTTGCATATATGTTTCTTAGACTATATAGAAGCAATATATACAATGATTTCAACCGTCTACCTATTCCATTCATTGTTCTACTTGCCGAAATTTACAAATAATTTCCTTTAAAGGATTAACAATGGGGCTCGTAGTTCACTTAAACATGAAGAACAAAAAATTGGCGAATGGTACTGTTTGGATGCTTTGCATATATGTTTCTTAGACTATATAGAAGCAATATATACAAAGATTTCAACCGTCTACCTGTTCCATTCATTGTTCTACTTGTCGAAAGTTACAAATAATTTCCTTTAAAGGATTAACAATGGGGCTCGTTGTTCACTTAAACTTGAAGAACAATAAATTGGCGAATTGTGCTGTTTGGATGCTTTGCATATATGTTTCTTAGACTATATAGAAGCAATATATACAAAGATTTCAACCGTCTACCTGTTCCATTCATTGTTCTACTTGTCGAAAGTTACAAATAATTTCCGATAAAGGATTAACCATTGGGGCTCATTGTTCACTTAAACTTGAAGAACAAAAAATTGGCGAATGGTACTGTTTGGATGCTTTGCATATATGTTTCTTAGACTATATAGAAGCAATATATACAAAGATTTCAACCGTCTACCTTTTCCATTCATTGTTCTTCTTGTCGAAAGTTACAAATAATTTCCGATAACGGATTAACCATTGGGGCTCATTGTTCACTTAAACTTGAAAAACAAAAAATTGGCGAATGGTACTGTTTGGATGCTTTGCATATATGTTTCATAGACTATATAGAAGCAATGTATAAAAAGATTTCAACCGTCTACCAGTTCCATTCATTGTTCTACTTGTCGAAAATTACAAATTATTTCCGTTAAGGGATTAACAATGGGGATCGTAGTTTACTTAAACTTGAAGAACAAAAAATTGGCGTATTGTACTGTTTAGATGCTTCGCATATAGGTTTCTTAGGCTATATAGAAGCAACATATACAAAGATTTCAACCGTCTACCTGTTCTATTCATTGTTCATCTTGTCGAAATTTACAAATAATTTCCGTTTCATGATTATCAATGGGCCTCGTTGTTCACTTAAACTTGAAGAACAAAAAATTGGCGACTGGTACTGTTTGGATGCTTTGCATATATGTTTCTTAGACTATATAGAAGCAATATATAAAAAGATTTCAACCGTCTACCAGTTCCATTCATTGTTCTACTTGTCGAAAGTTAGAAATAATTTCCTTTAAAGGATTAACAATGGGGCTCGTTGTTCACTTAAACTTGAAGAACAATAAATTGGCGAATTGTGCTGTTTGGATGCTTTGCATATATGTTTCTTAGACTATATAGAAGCAATATATACAAAGATTTCAACCGTCTACCTGTTCCATTCATTGTTCTACTTGTCGAAAGTTACAAATAATTTCCGATAAAGGATTAACCATTGGGGCTCATTGTTCACTTAAACTTGAAGAACAAAAAATTGGCGAATGGTACTGTTTGGATGCTTTGCATATATGTTTCTTAGACTATATAGAAGCAATATATACAAAGATTTCAACCGTCTACCTTTTCCATTCATTGTTCTTCTTGTCGAAAGTTACAAATAATTTCCGATAACGGATTAACCATTGGGGCTCATTGTTCACTTAAACTTGAAAAACAAAAAATTGGCGAATGGTACTGTTTGGATGCTTTGCATATATGTTTCATAGACTATATAGAAGCAATGTATAAAAAGATTTCAACCGTCTACCAGTTCCATTCATTGTTCTACTTGTCGAAAATTACAAATTATTTCCGTTAAGGGATTAACAATGGGGATCGTAGTTTACTTAAACTTGAAGAACAAAAAATTGGCGTATTGTACTGTTTAGATGCTTCGCATATAGGTTTCTTAGGCTATATAGAAGCAACATATACAAAGATTTCAACCGTCTACCTGTTCTATTCATTGTTCATCTTGTCGAAATTTACAAATAATTTCCGTTTCATGATTATCAATGGGCCTCGTTGTTCACTTAAACTTGAAGAACAAAAAATTGGCGACTGGTACTGTTTGGATGCTTTGCATATATGTTTCTTAGACTATATAGAAGCAATATATAAAAAGATTTCAACCGTCTACCAGTTCCATTCATTGTTCTACTTGTCGAAAGTTAGAAATAATTTCCGTTAAGGGATTAACAATGGGGATCGTAGTTTACTTAAACTTGTAGAACAAAAAATTGGCGAATTGTACTGTTTGGATGCTTTGCATATATGTTTCTTAGACTATATAGAAGCAATATATAAAAAGATTTCAACCGTCTAACAGTTCCATTGATTGTTCTACTTGTCGAAAGTTACAAATAATTTCCGTTAAGGGATTAACAATGGGGATCGTAGTTTACTTAAACTTGAAGAACAAAAAATTGGCGTATTGTACTGTTTAGATGCTTCGCATATAGGTTTCTTAGACTATATAGAAGCAACATATACAAAGATTTCAACCGTCTACCTGTTCTATTCATTATTCATCTTGTCGAAAGTTACAAATAATTTCCGTTTCATGATTATCAATGGGCCTCGTTGTTCACTTAAACTTGAAGAACAAAAAATTGGCGACTGGTACTGTTTGGATGCTTTGCATATATGTTTCTTAGACTATATAGAAGCAATATATAAAACGATTTCAACCGTCTACCAGTTCCATTCATTGTTCTACTTGTCGAAAGTTACAAATAATTTCCGTTAAGGGATTAACAATGGGGATCGTAGTTTACTTAAACTTGAAGAACAAAAAATTGGCGAATTGTACTGTTTGGATGCTTTGCATATATGTTTCTTAGACTATATAGAAGCAATATATACAAAGATTTCAAAAGTCTACCTGTTCTATTCATTGTTCATCTTGTCGAAAGTTACAAATAATTTCCGATAAAGGATTAACCATTGGGGCTCATTGTTCACTTAAACTTGAAGAACAAAAAATTGGCGAATGGTACTGTTTGGATGCTTTGCATATATGTTTCTTAGACTATATAGAAGCAATATATACAAAGATTTCAACCGTCTACCTTTTCCATTCATTGTTCTTCTTGTCGAAATTTACAAATAATTTCCGATAACGGATTAACCATTGGGGCTCATTGTTCACTAAACTTGAAGAACAAAAAATTGTCGAATTGTACTGTTTGGATGCTTTGCATATATGTTTCTTAGACTATATAGAAGCAATATATAAAATGATTTCAACCGTCTACCTTTTCCATTCATTGTTCTACTTGTCGAAAGTTACAAATAATTTCCGTCAAGGGATTAACAATGGGGATCGTAGTTTACTTAAACTTGAAGAACAAAAAATTGGCGAATTGTACTGTTTGGATGCTTTGCATATATGTTTCTTAGACTATTTAGAAGCAATATATACAATGATTTCAACAGTCTACCTGTTCCATTCATTGTTCTACTTGTCGAAATTTACAAATAATTTCCGATAAAGAATTAACCATTGGGGCTCATTGTTCACTTAAACTTGAAGAACAAAAAATTGGCGAATTGTACTGTTTGGATGCTTTGCATATATGTTTCTTAGACTATATAGAAGCAATATATACAAAGATTTCTACCGTCTACCTGTTCCATTCATTGTTCTACTTGTCGAAAGTTACAAATAATTTCCTTTAAAGGATTAACAATGGGGCTCGTAGTTCACTTAAACATGAAGAACAAAAAATTGGCGAATGGTACTGTTTGGATGCTTTGCATATATGTTTCTTAGACTATATAGAAGCAATATATACAAAGATTTCAACCGTCTACCTGTTCCATTCATCGTTCTACTTGTCGAAAGTTACAAATAATTTCCGTTAAAGGATTAACAATGGGGCTCGTAGTTCACTTAAACTTGAAGTACAAAAAATTGGCGAATAGTACTGTTTGGATGCGTTGCATATATGTTTCGTAGACTATATAGAAGCAATATATACAAATATTTCAACCGTCTAAATGTTCCATTCATTGTTCTACTTGTCGAAAATTACAAATAATTTCCGATAAAGGATTAACCATTGGGGCTCATTGTTCACTTAAACTTGAAGAACAAAAAATTGGCGAATGGTACTGTTTGGATGCTTTGCATATATGTTTCTTAGACTATATAGAAGCAATATATAAAAAGATTTCAACCGTCTACCTTTTCCATTCATTGTTCTTCTTGTCGAAATTTACAAATAATTTCCGATAACGGATTAACCATTGGGGCTCATTGTTCACTTAAACTTGAAGAACAAAAAATTGGCGAATTGTACTGTTTGGATGCTTTGCATATATGTTTCTTATACTATATAGAAGCAATATATACAAAGATTTCAACCGTCTACCTGTTCCATTCACTGTTCTACTTGTCGAAAGTTACAAATAATTTCCGTTAAGGGATTAACAATGGGGCTCGTAGTTCACTTAAACTTGAAGAACAAAAAATTGGCGAATTGTACTGTTTGGATGCTTTGCGTACATGTTTCTTAAACTATATGGAAGCAATATATACAAAGATTTCAACCGTCTACGTGTTCCAATCATTGTTCTACTTGTCGAAATTTACAAATAATTTCCTTTAAAGGATTAACAATGTGGCTCGTTGTTCACTTAAACTTGAAGAACAAAAAAGTGGCGTATGGTACTGTTTGGATGCTTTGCATATATGTTTCTTAGACTATGAAGAAGCAATATATACATTGATTTCAACCGTCTACCTGTTCCATTCATTGTTCTACTTGTCGCAAGTTACAAATAATTTCCGTTAAAGTATTAACAATGGGGCTCGTAGTTCACTTAAACTTGAAGATCAAATAATTGGCGAATTGTACTGTTTGGATTATTTGCATATATGTTTCTTAGACTATATAGAAGCAATATATACAAAGATTTCAACAGTCTACCTGTTCCATTCATTGTTCTACTTGTCGAAAGTTACAAATAATTTCCGTTAAGGGATTATCAATGGGGATCGTAGTTTACTTAAACTTGAAGAACAAGAAATTGGCGAATTGTACTGTTTGGATGATTTGCATATATGTTTCTTAGACTATATAGAAGCAATATATACAATGATTTCAACCGTCTACCTATTCCATTCATTGTTCTACTTGCCGAAATTTACAAATAATTTCCTTTAAAGGATTAACAATGGGGCTCGTAGTTCACTTAAACATGAAGAACAAAAAATTGGCGAATGGTACTGTTTGGATGCTTTGCATATATGTTTCTTAAACTATATAGAAGCAATATATACAAAGATTTCAACCGTCTACCTGTTCCATTCATTGTTCTACTTGTCGAAAGTTAGAAATAATTTCCTTTAAAGGATTAACAATGGGGCTCGTTGTTCACTTAAACTTGAAGAACAATAAATTGGCGAATTGTGCTGTTTGGATGCTTTGCATATATGTTTCTTAGACTATATAGAAGCAATATATACAAAGATTTCAACCGTCTACCTGTTCCATTCATTGTTCTACTTGTCGAAAGTTACAATTAATTTCCGTTAAAGGATTAACAATGGGGCTCGTAGTTCACTTAAACTTGAAGTACAAAAAATTGGCGAATTGTACTGTTTGGATGCTTTGCATATATGTTTCGTAGACTATATAGAAGCAACATATACAAATATTTCAACCGTCTAACTGTTCCATTCATTGTTCTACTTGTCGAAAATTACAAATAATTCCCGGTAAAGGATTAACCATTGGGGCTCATTGTTCACTTAAACTTGAAGAACAAAAAATTGGCGAATGGTACTGTTTGGATGCTTTGCATATATGTTTCTTAGACTATATAGAAGCAATATATACAAAGATTTCAACCGTCTACCTTTTCCATTCATTGTTCTTCTTGTCAAAAGTTACAAATAATTTCCGATAACGGATTAACCATTGGGGCTCATTGTTCACTTAAACTTGAAGAACAAAAAATTGGCGAATGGTACTGTTTGGATGCTTTGCATATATGTTTCTTAGACTATATAGAAGCAATATATACAAAGATTTCAACCGTCTACCTTTTCCATTCATTGTTCTTCTTGTCGAAAGTTACAAATAATTTCCGATAACGGATTAACCATTGGGGCTCATTGTTCACTTAAACTTGAAGAACAAAAAATTGGCGAATTGTACTGTTTGGATGCTTTGCATATATGTTTCTTATACTATATAGAAGCAATATATACAAAGATTTCAATCGTCTACCTGTTCCATTCACTGTTCTACTTGTCGAAAATTACAAATAATTTCCGATAATGGTTTAACAATGGGGCTCATTGTTCACTTAAACTTGAAGAACAGAAAATTGGCGAATTGTACTGTTTGGATGCTTTGCATATATGTTTCGTAGACTATATAAAAGCAATATATACAAAGATTTCAACCGTCTACGTGTTCCAATCATTGTTCTACTTGTCGAAATTTACAAATAATTTCCTTTAAAGGATTAACAATGGGGCTCGTTGTTCACTTAAACTTGAAGAACAAAATAGTGGCGTATGGTACTGTTTGGATGCTTTGCATATATGTTTCTTAGACTATAAAGAAGCAATATATACATTTATTTCAACCGTCTACCTGTTCCATTCATTGTTCTACTTGTCGCAAGTTACAAATAATTTCCGTTAAGGGATTAACAATGGGGATCGTAGTTTTCTTAAACTTGAAGAACAAGAAATTGGCGAATTGTACTGTTTGGATGATTTGCATATATGTTTCTTAGACTATATAGAAGCAATATATACAATGATTTCAACCGTCTACCTATTCCATTCATTGTTCTACTTGCCGAAATTTACAAATAATTTCCTTTAAAGGATTAACAATGGGGCTCGTAGTTCACTTAAACATGAAGAACAAAAAATTGGCGAATGGTACTGTTTGGATGCTTTGCATATATGTTTCTTAGACTATATAGAAGCAATATATACAAAGATTTCAACCGTCTACCTGTTCCATTCATTGTTCTACTTGTCGAAAGTTACAAATAATTTCCGTTAAGGGATTAACAATGGGGATCGTAGTTTTCTTAAACTTGAAGAAAAAGAAATTGGCGAATTGTACTGTTTGGATGATTTGCATATATGTTTCTTAGACTATATAGAAGCAATATATACAATGATTTCAACCGTCTACCTATTCCATTCATTGTTCTACTTGCCGAAATTTACAAATAATTTCCTTTAAAGGATTAACAATGGGGCTCGTAGTTCACTTAAACATGAAGAACAAAAAATTGGCGAATGGTACTGTTTGGATGCTTTGCATATATGTTTCTTAGACTATATAGAAGCAATATATACAAAGATTTCAACCGTCTACCTGTTCCATTCATTGTTCTACTTGTCGAAAGTTACAAATAATTTCCTTTAAAGGATTAACAATGGGGCTCGTTGTTCACTTAAACTTGAAGAACAATAAATTGGCGAATTGTGCTGTTTGGATGCTTTGCATATATGTTTCTTAGACTATATAGAAGCAATATATACAAAGATTTCAACCGTCTACCTGTTCCATTCATTGTTCTACTTGTCGAAAGTTACAAATAATTTCCGATAAAGGATTAACCATTGGGGCTCATTGTTCACTTAAACTTGAAGAACAAAAAATTGGCGAATGGTACTGTTTGGATGCTTTGCATATATGTTTCTTAGACTATATAGAAGCAATATATACAAAGATTTCAACCGTCTACCTTTTCCATTCATTGTTCTTCTTGTCGAAAGTTACAAATAATTTCCGATAACGGATTAACCATTGGGGCTCATTGTTCACTTAAACTTGAAAAACAAAAAATTGGCGAATGGTACTGTTTGGATGCTTTGCATATATGTTTCATAGACTATATAGAAGCAATGTATAAAAAGATTTCAACCGTCTACCAGTTCCATTCATTGTTCTACTTGTCGAAAATTACAAATTATTTCCGTTAAGGGATTAACAATGGGGATCGTAGTTTACTTAAACTTGAAGAACAAAAAATTGGCGTATTGTACTGTTTAGATGCTTCGCATATAGGTTTCTTAGGCTATATAGAAGCAACATATACAAAGATTTCAACCGTCTACCTGTTCTATTCATTGTTCATCTTGTCGAAATTTACAAATAATTTCCGTTTCATGATTATCAATGGGCCTCGTTGTTCACTTAAACTTGAAGAACAAAAAATTGGCGACTGGTACTGTTTGGATGCTTTGCATATATGTTTCTTAGACTATATAGAAGCAATATATAAAAAGATTTCAACCGTCTACCAGTTCCATTCATTGTTCTACTTGTCGAAAGTTAGAAATAATTTCCGTTAAGGGATTAACAATGGGGATCGTAGTTTACTTAAACTTGAAGAACAAAAAATTGGCGAATTGTACTGTTTGGATGCTTTGCATATATGTTTCTTAGACTATATAGAAGCAATATATAAAAAGATTTCAACCGTCTAACAGTTCCATTCATTGTTCTACTTGTCGAAAGTTACAAATAATTTCCGTTAAGGGATTAACAATGGGGATCGTAGTTTACTTAAACTTGAAGAACAAAAAATTGGCGTATTGTACTGTTTAGATGCTTCGCATATAGGTTTCTTAGACTATATAGAAGCAACATATACAAAGATTTCAACCGTCTACCTGTTCTATTCATTATTCATCTTGTCGAAAGTTACAAATAATTTCCGTTTCATGATTATCAATGGGCCTCGTTGTTCACTTAAACTTGAAGAACAAAAAATTGGCGACTGGTACTGTTTGGATGCTTTGCATATATGTTTCTTAGACTATATAGAAGCAATATATAAAACGATTTCAACCGTCTACCAGTTCCATTCATTGTTCTACTTGTCGAAAGTTACAAATAATTTCCGTTAAGGGATTAACAATGGGGATCGTAGTTTACTTAAACTTGAAGAACAAAAAATTGGCGAATTGTACTGTTTGGATGCTTTGCATATATGTTTCTTAGACTATATAGAAGCAATATATACAAAGATTTCAAAAGTCTACCTGTTCTATTCATTGTTCATCTTGTCGAAAGTTACAAATAATTTCCGATAAAGGATTAACCATTGGGGCTCATTGTTCACTTAAACTTGAAGAACAAAAAATTGGCGAATGGTACTGTTTGGATGCTTTGCATATATGTTTCTTAGACTATATAGAAGCAATATATACAAAGATTTCAACCGTCTACCTTTTCCATTCATTGTTCTTCTTGTCGAAATTTACAAATAATTTCCGATAACGGATTAACCATTGGGGCTCATTGTTCACTTAAACTTGAAGAACAAAAAATTGGCGAATTGTACTGTTTGGATGCTTTGCATATATGTTTCTTATACTATATAGAAGCAATATATACAAAGATTTCAACCGTCTACCTGTTCCATTCACTGTTCTACTTGTCGAAAGTTACAAATAATTTCCGGTAAGGGATTAACAATGGGGATCGTAGTTTACTTAAACTTGAAGAACAAAAAATTGGCGAATTGTACTGTTTGGATGCTTTGCATAAATGTTTCTTAGACTATATAGAAGCAATATATACAATGATTTCAACAGTCTACCTGTTCCATTCATTGTTCTATTTGTCGAAAGTTATAAATAATTTCCTTTAAAGGATTAACAATGGGGCTCATTGTTCACTTAAACTTGAAGAACAAAAAATTGGCGAATTGTACTGTTTGGATGCTTTGCATATATGTTTCTTATACTATATAGAAGCAATATATACAATGATTTCAACAGTCTACCTGTTCCATTCATTGTTCTACTTGTCGAAATTTACAAATAATTTCCGATAAAGGATTAACCATTGGGGCTCATTGTTCACTTAAACTTGAAGAACAAAAAATTGGCGAATTGTACTGTTTGGATGCTTTGCATATATGTTTCTTAGACTATATGGAAGCAATATATACAAAGATTTCAACCGTCTACCTGTTCCATTCATTGTTCTACTTGTCGAAAGTTACAAATAATTTCCGTTTCATGATTATCAATGGGCCTCGTTGTTCACTTAAACTTGAAGAACAAAAAATTGGCGACTGGTACTGTTTGGATGCTTTGCATATATGTTTCTTAGACTATATAGAAGCAATATATAAAAAGATTTCAACCGTCTACCAGTTCCATTCATTGTTCTACTTGTCGAAAGTTACAAATAATTTCCGTTAAGGGATTAACAATGGGGATCGTAGTTTACTTAAACTTGAAGAACAAAAAATTGGCGAATTGTACTGTTTGGATGCTTTGCATATATGTTTCTTAGACTATATAGAAGCAATATATACAAAGATTTCAACCGTCTACCTGTTCTATTCATTGTTCATCTTGTCGAAAGTTACAAATAATTTCCGTTTCATGATTATCAATGGGCCTCGTTGTTCACTTAAACTTGAAGAACAAAAAATTGGCGAATGGTACTGTTTGGATGCTTTGCATATATGTTTCTTAGACTATATAGAAGCAATATATACAAAGATTTCAACCATCTACCTGTTCCATTCATTGTTCTACTTGTCGAAAGTTACAAATAATTTCCGATAACGGATTAACCATTGGGGCTCAATGTTCACTTAAACTTGAAGAACAAAAAATTGGCGAATTGTACTGTTTGGATGCTTTGCATATATGTTTCTTATACTATATAGAAGCAATATATACAAAGATTTCAACCGTCTACCTGTTCCATTCACTGTTCTACTTGTCGAAAGTTACAAATAATTTCCGTTAAGGGATTAACAATGGGGATCGTAGTTCACTTAAACTTGAAGAACAAAAAATTGGCGAATTGTAGTGTTTGGATGCTTTGCGTACATGTTTCTTAGACTATATGGAAGCAATATATACAAAGATTTCAACCGTCTACGTGTTCCAATCATTGTTCTACTTGTCGAAATTTACAAATAATTTCCTTTAAAGGATTAACAATGGGGCTCGTTGTTCACTTAAACTTGAAGAACAAAAAAGTGCCGTATGGTACTGTTTGGATGCTTTGCATATATGTTTCTTAGACTATAAAGAAGCAATATATACATTGATTTCAACCGCCTACCTGTTCCATTCATTGTTCTACTTGTCGCAAGTTACAAATAATTTCCGTTAAAGTATTAACAATGGGGCTCGTAGTTCCCTTAAACTTGAAGATCAAATAATAGGCGAATTTTACTGTTTGGATGATTTGCATATATGTTTGTTAGACTATATAAAAGCAATATATACAAAGATTTCAACCGTCTACCTGTTCCATTCATTGTTCTACTTGTCGAAAGTTACAAATAATTTCCGTTAAGGGATTAACAATGGGGATCGTAGTTTACTTAAACTTGAAGAACAAGAAATTGGCGAATTGTACTGTTTGGATGATTAGCATATATGATTCTTAGAATATATAGAAGCAATATATACAATGATATCAACAGTCTACCTGTTCCATTCATTGTTCTACTTGTCGAAAGTTACAAATAATTTCCGATAAAGGATTAACAATGGGGCTCATTGTTCACTTAAACTTGAAGAACAAAAAATTGGCGAATGGTACTGTTTGGATGCTTTGCATATATGTTTCTTAGACTATATGGAAGCAATATATACAAAGATTTCAACCGTCTGCGTGTTCCAATCATTGTTCTACTTGTAGAAAGTTACAATTAATTTCCGTTAAAGGATTAACAATGGGGCTCGTAGTTCACTTAAACTTGAAGAACGAAAAATTGGCGAATTGTACTGTTTGGATGCTTTGCATATATGTTTCGTAGGTTATATAGAAGCAATATATACAATGATTTCAACCGTCTACCTGATCCATTCATTGTTCTACTTGTCGAAATTTACAAATAATTTCCTTTAAAGGATTAACAATGGGGCTCGTTGTTCACTTAAACTTGAAGAACAAAAAATTGGCGAATGGTACTGTTTGGATGCTTTGCATATATGTTTCTTAGATTATATAGAAGCAATATATACAAAGATTTCAACCGTCTACCTGTTCCATTCATTGTTCTACTTGTCGAAAATTACAAATAATTTCCGATAAAGGATTAACCATTGGGGCTCATTGTTCACTAAACTTGAAGAACAAAAAATTGTCGAATTGTACTGTTTGGATGCTTTGCATATATGTTTCTTAGACTATATAGAAGCAATATATAAAATGATTTCAACCGTCTACCTTTTCCATTCATTGTTCTACTTGTCGAAAATTACAAATAATTTCCGATAAAGGATTAACCATTGGGGCTCATTGTTCACTTAAACTTGAAGAACAAAAAATTGGCGAATGGTACTGTTTGGATGCTTTGCATATATGTTTCTTAGACTATATAGAAGCAATATATAAAAAGATTTCAACCGTCTACCTTTTCCATTCATTGTTCTTCTTGTCGAAATTTACAAATAATTTCCGATAACGGATTAACCATTGGGGCTCATTGTTCACTTAAACTTGAAGAACAAAAAATTGGCGAATTGTACTGTTTGGATGCTTTGCATATATGTTTCCGATACTATATAGAATCAATATATACAAAGATTTCAACCGTCTACCTGTTCCATTCACTGTTCTACTTGTCGAAAGTTATAAATAATTTCCGTTAAGGGATTAACAATGGGGATCGTAGTTTACTTAAACTTGAAGAACAAGAAATTGGCGAATTGTACTGTTTGGATGCTTTGCATATATGTTTCGTAGACTATATAGAAGCAATATATACAATGATTTCAACCGTCTAAATGATCCATTCGTTGTTCTACTTGTTGAAATTTACAAATAATTTCCGTTTCATGATTATCAATGGGCCTCGTTGTTCACTTAAACTTGAAGAACAAAAAATTGGCGACTGGTACTGTTTGGATGCTTTGCATATATGTTTCTTAGACTATATAGAAGCAATATATAAAAAGATTTCAACCGTGTACCAGTTCCATTCATTGTTCTACTTGTCGAAAGTTACAAATAATTTCCGTTAAGGGATTAACAATGGGGATCGTAGTTTACTTAAACTTGAAGAACAAAAAATTGGCGAATTGTACTGTTTGGATGCTTTGCATATATGTTTCTTAGACTATATAGACGCAATATATACAAGAATTTCAACCGTCTACCTGTTCCATTCATTGTTCTACTTGTCGAAAGTTGCAAATAATTACCGATAAAGGATTAACCATTGGGGCTCATTGTTCACTTAAACTTGAAGAACAAAAAATTGGCGAATTGTACTGTTTGGACGCTTTGCATATATGTTTCTTGGACTATATAGAAGCAATATATACAATGATTTCAACAGTCTACCTGTTCCATTCATTGTTCATCTTGTCGAAAGTTACAAATAATTTCCGTTTCATGATTATCAATGGGCCTCGTTGTTCACTTAATCTTGAAGAACAAAAAATTGGCGACTGGTACTGTTTGGATGCTTTGCATATATGTTTCTTAGACTATATGGAAGCAATATATACAAAGATTTCAACCGTCTACCTGTTCCATTCATTGTTCTACTTGTCGAAAGTTACAAATAATTTCCGTTTCATGATTATCAATGGGCCTCGTTGTTCACTTAAACTTGAAGAACAAAAAATTGGCGACTGGTACTGTTTAGATGCTTTGCATATATGTTTCTTAGACTATATAGAAGCAATATATAAAAAGATTTCAACCGTCTACCAGTTCCATTCATTGTTCTACTTGTCGAAAGTTACAAATAATTTCCGTTAAGGGATTAACAATGGGGATCGTAGTTTACTTAAACTTGAAGAACAAAAAATTGGCGAATTGTACTGTTTGGATGCTTTGCATATATGTTTCTTAGACTATATAGAAGCAATATATACAAAGATTTCAACCGTCTACCTGTTCTATTCATTGTTCATCTTGTCGAAAGTTACAAATAATTTCCGTTTCATGATTATCAATGGGCCTCGTTGTTCACTTAAACTTGAAGAACAAAAAATTGGCGAATGGTACTGTTTGGATGCTTTGCATATATGTTTCTTAGACTATATAGAAGCAATATATACAAAGATTTCAACCATCTACCTGTTCCATTCATTGTTCTACTTGTCGAAAGTTACAAATAATTTCCGATAACGGATTAACCATTGGGGCTCAATGTTCACTTAAACTTGAAGAACAAAAAATTGGCGAATTGTACTGTTTGGATGCTTTGCATATATGTTTCTTATACTATATAGAAGCAATATATACAAAGATTTCAACCGTCTACCTGTTCCATTCACTGTTCTACTTGTCGAAAGTTACAAATAATTTCCGTTAAGGGATTAACAATGGGGATCGTAGTTCACTTAAACTTGAAGAACAAAAAATTGGCGAATTGTAGTGTTTGGATGCTTTGCGTACATGTTTCTTAGACTATATGGAAGCAATATATACAAAGATTTCAACCGTCTACGTGTTCCAATCATTGTTCTACTTGTCGAAATTTACAAATAATTTCCTTTAAAGGATTAACAATGGGGCTCGTTGTTCACTTAAACTTGAAGAACAAAAAAGTGCCGTATGGTACTGTTTGGATGCTTTGCATATATGTTTCTTAGACTATAAAGAAGCAATATATACATTGATTTCAACCGCCTACCTGTTCCATTCATTGTTCTACTTGTCGCAAGTTACAAATAATTTCCGTTAAAGTATTAACAATGGGGCTCGTAGTTCCCTTAAACTTGAAGATCAAATAATAGGCGAATTTTACTGTTTGGATGATTTGCATATATGTTTGTTAGACTATATAAAAGCAATATATACAAAGATTTCAACCGTCTACCTGTTCCATTCATTGTTCTACTTGTCGAAAGTTACAAATAATTTCCGTTAAGGGATTAACAATGGGGATCGTAGTTTACTTAAACTTGAAGAACAAGAAATTGGCGAATTGTACTGTTTGGATGATTAGCATATATGATTCTTAGAATATATAGAAGCAATATATACAATGATATCAACAGTCTACCTGTTCCATTCATTGTTCTACTTGTCGAAAGTTACAAATAATTTCCGATAAAGGATTAACAATGGGGCTCATTGTTCACTTAAACTTGAAGAACAAAAAATTGGCGAATGGTACTGTTTGGATGCTTTGCATATATGTTTCTTAGACTATATGGAAGCAATATATACAAAGATTTCAACCGTCTGCGTGTTCCAATCATTGTTCTACTTGTAGAAAGTTACAATTAATTTCCGTTAAAGGATTAACAATGGGGCTCGTAGTTCACTTAAACTTGAAGAACGAAAAATTGGCGAATTGTACTGTTTGGATGCTTTGCATATATGTTTCGTAGGTTATATAGAAGCAATATATACAATGATTTCAACCGTCTACCTGATCCATTCATTGTTCTACTTGTCGAAATTTACAAATAATTTCCTTTAAAGGATTAACAATGGGGCTCGTTGTTCACTTAAACTTGAAGAACAAAAAATTGGCGAATGGTACTGTTTGGATGCTTTGCATATATGTTTCTTAGATTATATAGAAGCAATATATACAAAGATTTCAACCGTCTACCTGTTCCATTCATTGTTCTACTTGTCGAAAATTACAAATAATTTCCGATAAAGGATTAACCATTGGGGCTCATTGTTCACTAAACTTGAAGAACAAAAAATTGTCGAATTGTACTGTTTGGATGCTTTGCATATATGTTTCTTAGACTATATAGAAGCAATATATAAAATGATTTCAACCGTCTACCTTTTCCATTCATTGTTCTACTTGTCGAAAATTACAAATAATTTCCGATAAAGGATTAACCATTGGGGCTCATTGTTCACTTAAACTTGAAGAACAAAAAATTGGCGAATGGTACTGTTTGGATGCTTTGCATATATGTTTCTTAGACTATATAGAAGCAATATATAAAAAGATTTCAACCGTCTACCTTTTCCATTCATTGTTCTTCTTGTCGAAATTTACAAATAATTTCCGATAACGGATTAACCATTGGGGCTCATTGTTCACTTAAACTTGAAGAACAAAAAATTGGCGAATTGTACTGTTTGGATGCTTTGCATATATGTTTCCGATACTATATAGAATCAATATATACAAAGATTTCAACCGTCTACCTGTTCCATTCACTGTTCTACTTGTCGAAAGTTACAAATAATTTCCGTTAAGGGATTAACAATGGGGATCGTAGTTTACTTAAACTTGAAGAACAAGAAATTGGCGAATTGTACTGTTTGGATGCTTTGCATATATGTTTCGTAGACTATATAGAAGCAATATATACAATGATTTCAACCGTCTAAATGATCCATTCGTTGTTCTACTTGTTGAAATTTACAAATAATTTCCGTTTCATGATTATCAATGGGCCTCGTTGTTCACTTAAACTTGAAGAACAAAAAATTGGCGACTGGTACTGTTTGGATGCTTTGCATATATGTTTCTTAGACTATATAGAAGCAATATATAAAAAGATTTCAACCGTGTACCAGTTCCATTCATTGTTCTACTTGTCGAAAGTTACAAATAATTTCCGTTAAGGGATTAACAATGGGGATCGTAGTTTACTTAAACTTGAAGAACAAAAAATTGGCGAATTGTACTGTTTGGATGCTTTGCATATATGTTTCTTAGACTATATAGACGCAATATATACAAGAATTTCAACCGTCTACCTGTTCCATTCATTGTTCTACTTGTCGAAAGTTGCAAATAATTACCGATAAAGGATTAACCATTGGGGCTCATTGTTCACTTAAACTTGAAGAACAAAAAATTGGCGAATTGTACTGTTTGGACGCTTTGCATATATGTTTCTTGGACTATATAGAAGCAATATATACAATGATTTCAACAGTCTACCTGTTCCATTCATTGTTCATCTTGTCGAAAGTTACAAATAATTTCCGTTTCATGATTATCAATGGGCCTCGTTGTTCACTTAATCTTGAAGAACAAAAAATTGGCGACTGGTACTGTTTGGATGCTTTGCATATATGTTTCTTAGACTATATAGAAGCAATATATACAAAGATTTCAACCGTGTACCAGTTCCATTCATTGTTCTACTTGTCGAAAGTTACAAATAATTTCCGTTTCATGAATATCAATGGGCCTCGTTGTTCACTTAAACTTGAAGAACAAAAAATTGGCGACTGGTACTGCTTGGATGCTTTGCATATATGTTTCTTAGACTATATGGAAGCAATATATACAAAGATTTCAACCATCTACCTGTTCCATTCATTGTTCTACTTGTCGAAAGTTACAAATAATTTCCGATAACGGATTAACCATTGGGGCTCATTGTTCACTTAAACTTGAAGAACAAAAAATTGGCGAATTGTACTGTTTGGATGCTTTGTATATATGTTTCTTATACTATATAGAAGCAATATATACAAAGATTTCAACCGTCTACCTGTTCCATTCACTGTTCTACTTGTCGAAAGTTACAAATAATTTCCGTTAAGGGATTAACAATGGGGATCGTAGTTTACTTAAACTTGAAGAACAAGAAATTGGCGAATTGTACTGTTTGGATGATTAGCATATATGATTCTTAGAATATATAGAAGCAATATATACAATGATATCAACAGTCTACCTGTTCCATTCATTGTTCTACTTGTCGAAAGTTACAAATAATTTCCTTTAAAGGATTAACAATGGAGCTCGCAGTTCACTTAAACTTGAAGAACAAAAAATTGGCGAATGGTACTGTTTGGATGCTTTGCATATATGTTTCTTATTCTATATAGAATCAATAGATACAAAGATTTCAACCGTCTACCTGTTCCATTCAATGTTCTACTTGTCGAAAGTTACAAATAATTTCCGATAAAGGATTAACAATGGGGCTCATTGTTCACTTAAACTTGAAGAACAAAAAATTGGCGAATGGTACTGTTTGGATGCTTTGCATATATGTTTCTTAGACTATATGGAAGCAATATATACAAAGATTTCAACCGTCTGCGTGTTCCAATCATTGTTCTACTTGTAGAAAGTTACAATTAATTTCCGTTAAAGGATTAACAATGGGGCTCGTAGTTCACTTAAACTTGAAGAACGAAAAATTGGCGAATTGTACTGTTTGGATGCTTTGCATATATGTTTCGTAGGTTATATAGAAGCAATATATACAATGATTTCAACCGTCTACCTGATCCATTCATTGTTCTACTTGTCGAAATTTACAAATAATTTCCTTTAAAGGATTAACAATGGGGCTCGTTGTTCACTTAAACTTGAAGAACAAAAAATTGGCGAATGGTACTGTTTGGATGCTTTGCATATATGTTTCTTAGATTATATAGAAGCAATATATACAAAGATTTCAACCGTCTACCTGTTCCATTCATTGTTCTACTTGTCGAAAATTACAAATAATTTCCGATAAAGGATTAACCATTGGGGCTCATTGTTCACTAAACTTGAAGAACAAAAAATTGTCGAATTGTACTGTTTGGATGCTTTGCATATATGTTTCTTAGACTATATAGAAGCAATATATAAAATGATTTCAACCGTCTACCTTTTCCATTCATTGTTCTACTTGTCGAAAGTTACAAATAATTTCCGTCAAGGGATTAACAATGGGGATCGTAGTTTACTTAAACTTGAAGAACAAAAAATTGGCGAATTGTACTGTTTGGATGCTTTGCATATATGTTTCTTAGACTATTTAGAAGCAATATATACAATGATTTCAACAGTCTACCTGTTCCATTCATTGTTCTACTTGTCGAAATTTACAAATAATTTCCGATAAAGAATTAACCATTGGGGCTCATTGTTCACTTAAACTTGAAGAACAAAAAATTGGCGAATTGTACTGTTTGGATGCTTTGCATATATGTTTCTTAGACTATATAGAAGCAATATATACAAAGATTTCTACCGTCTACCTGTTCCATTCATTGTTCTACTTGTCGAAAGTTACAAATAATTTCCTTTAAAGGATTAACAATGGGGCTCGTAGTTCACTTAAACATGAAGAACAAAAAATTGGCGAATGGTACTGTTTGGATGCTTTGCATATATGTTTCTTAGACTATATAGAAGCAATATATACAAAGATTTCAACCGTCTACCTGTTCCATTCATTGTTCTACTTGTCGAAAGTTACAAATAATTTCCGTTAAAGGATTAACAATGGGGCTCGTAGTTCACTTAAACTTGAAGTACAAAAAATTGGCGAATAGTACTGTTTGGATGCGTTGCATATATGTTTTTTAGGGACTATATAGAAGCAATATATACAAATATTTCAACCGTCTACCTTTTCCATTCATTGTTCTTCTTGTCGAAATTTACAAATAATTTCCGATAACGGATTAACCATTGGGGCTCATTGTTCACTTAAACTTGAAGAACAAAAAATTGGCGAATTGTACTGTTTGGATGCTTTGCATATATGTTTCTTATACTATATAGAAGCAATATATACAAAGATTTCAACCGTCTACCTGTTCCATTCACTGTTCTACTTGTCGAAAGTTACAAATAATTTCCGTTAAGGGATTAACAATGGGGCTCGTAGTTCACTTAAACTTGAAGAACAAAAAATTGGCGAATTGTACTGTTTGGATGCTTTGCGTACATGTTTCTTAAACTATATGGAAGCAATATATACAAAGATTTCAACCGTCTACGTGTTCCAATCATTGTTCTACTTGTCGAAATTTACAAATAATTTCCTTTAAAGGATTAACAATGTGGCTCGTTGTTCACTTAAACTTGAAGAACAAAAAAGTGGCGTATGGTACTGTTTGGATGCTTTGCATATATGTTTCTTAGACTATGAAGAAGCAATATATACATTGATTTCAACCGTCTACCTGTTCCATTCATTGTTCTACTTGTCGCAAGTTACAAATAATTTCCGTTAAAGTATTAACAATGGGGCTCGTAGTTCACTTAAACTTGAAGATCAAATAATTGGCGCATTGTACTGTTTGGATGATTTGCATATATGTTTCTTAGACTATATAGAAGCAATATATACAAAGATTTCAACAGTCTACCTGTTCCATTCATTGTTCTACTTGTCGAAAGTTACAAATAATTTCCGTTAAGGGATTATCAATGGGGATCGTAGTTTACTTAAACTTGAAGAACAAGAAATTGGCGAATTGTACTGTTTGGATGCGTTGCATATATGTTTTTTAGGGACTATATAGAAGCAATATATACAAATATTTCAACCGTCTACCTATTCCATTCATTGTTCTACTTGCCGAAATTTACAAATAATTTCCTTTAAAGGTTGAACAATGGGGCTCGTAGTTCACTTAAACATGAAGAACAAAAAATTGGCGAATGGTACTGTTTGGATGCTTTGCATATATGTTTCTTAAACTATATAGAAGCAATATATACAAAGATTTCAACCGTCTACCTGTTCCATTCATTGTTCTACTTGTCGAAAGTTAGAAATAATTTCCTTTAAAGGATTAACAATGGGGCTCGTTGTTCACTTAAACTTGAAGAACAATAAATTGGCGAATTGTGCTGTTTGGATGCTTTGCATATATGTTTCTTAGACTATATAGAAGCAACATATACAAATATTTCAACCGTCTAACTGTTCCATTCATTATTCTACTTGTCGAAAATTACAAATAATTTCCGATAAAGGATTAACCATTGGGGCTCATTGTTCACTTAAACTTGAAGAACAAAAAATTGGCGAATGGTACTGTTTGGATGCTTTGCATATATGTTTCTTAGACTATATAGAAGCAATATATACAAAGATTTCAACCGTCTACCTTTTCCATTCATTGTTCTTCTTGTCAAAAGTTACAAATAATTTCCGATAACGGATTAACCATTGGGGCTCATTGTTCACTTAAACTTGAAGAACAAAAAATTGGCGAATGGTACTGTTTGGATGCTTTGCATATATGTTTCTTAGACTATATAGAAGCAATATATACAAAGATTTCAACCGTCTACCTTTTCCATTCATTGTTCTTCTTGTCGAAAGTTACAAATAATTTCCGATAACGGATTAACCATTGGGGCTCATTGTTCACTTAAACTTGAAGAACAAAAAATTGGCGAATTGTACTGTTTGGATGCTTTGCATATATGTTTCTTATACTATATAGAAGCAATATATACAAAGATTTCAATCGTCTACCTGTTCCATTCACTGTTCTACTTGTCGAAAATTACAAATAATTTCCGATAATGGTTTAACAATGGGGCTCATTGTTCACTTAAACTTGAAGAACAGAAAATTGGCGAATTGTACTGTTTGGATGCTTTGCATATATGTTTCGTAGACTATATAAAAGCAATATATACAAAGATTTCAACCGTCTACGTGTTCCAATCATTGTTCTACTTGTCGAAATTTACAAATAATTTCCTTTAAAGGATTAACAATGGGGCTCGTTGTTCACTTAAACTTGAAGAACAAAATAGTGGCGTATGGTACTGTTTGGATGCTTTGCATATATGTTTCTTAGACTATAAAGAAGCAATATATACATTTATTTCAACCGTCTACCTGTTCCATTCATTGTTCTACTTGTCGCAAGTTACAAATAATTTCCGTTAAAGTATTAACAATGGGGCTCGTAGTTCACTTAAACTTGAAGAACAAAAAATTGGCGACTGGTACTGTTTGGATGCTTTGCATATATGTTTCTTAGACTATATAGAAGCAATATATAAAAAGATTTCAACCGTGTACCAGTTCCATTCATTGTTCTACTTGTCGAAAGTTACAAATAATTTCCGTTAAGGGATTAACAATGGGGATCGTAGTTTACTTAAACTTGAAGAACAAAAAATTGGCGAATGGTACTGTTTGGATGCTTTGCATATATGTTTCTTAGATTATATAGAAGCAATATATACAAAGATTTCAACCGTCTACCTGTTCCATTCATTGTTCTACTTGTCGAAAATTACAAATAATTTCCGATAAAGGATTAACCATTGGGGCTCATTGTTCACTAAACTTGAAGAACAAAAAATTGTCGAATTGTACTGTTTGGATGCTTTGCATATATGTTTCTTAGACTATATAGAAGCAATATATAAAATGATTTCAACCGTCTACCTTTTCCATTCATTGTTCTACTTGTCGAAAATTACAAATAATTTCCGATAAAGGATTAACCATTGGGGCTCATTGTTCACTTAAACTTGAAGAACAAAAAATTGGCGAATGGTACTGTTTGGATGCTTTGCATATATGTTTCTTAGACTATATAGAAGCAATATATAAAAAGATTTCAACCGTCTACCTTTTCCATTCATTGTTCTTCTTGTCGAAATTTACAAATAATTTCCGATAACGGATTAACCATTGGGGCTCATTGTTCACTTAAACTTGAAGAACAAAAAATTGGCGAATTGTACTGTTTGGATGCTTTGCATATATGTTTCCGATACTATATAGAATCAATATATACAAAGATTTCAACCGTCTACCTGTTCCATTCACTGTTCTACTTGTCGAAAGTTACAAATAATTTCCGTTAAGGGATTAACAATGGGGATCGTAGTTTACTTAAACTTGAAGAACAAGAAATTGGCGAATTGTACTGTTTGGATGCTTTGCATATATGTTTCGTAGACTATATAGAAGCAATATATACAATGATTTCAACCGTCTAAATGATCCATTCGTTGTTCTACTTGTTGAAATTTACAAATAATTTCCGTTTCATGATTATCAATGGGCCTCGTTGTTCACTTAAACTTGAAGAACAAAAAATTGGCGACTGGTACTGTTTGGATGCTTTGCATATATGTTTCTTAGACTATATAGAAGCAATATATAAAAAGATTTCAACCGTGTACCAGTTCCATTCATTGTTCTACTTGTCGAAAGTTACAAATAATTTCCGTTAAGGGATTAACAATGGGGATCGTAGTTTACTTAAACTTGAAGAACAAAAAATTGGCGAATTGTACTGTTTGGATGCTTTGCATATATGTTTCTTAGACTATATAGACGCAATATATACAAGAATTTCAACCGTCTACCTGTTCCATTCATTGTTCTACTTGTCGAAAGTTGCAAATAATTACCGATAAAGGATTAACCATTGGGGCTCATTGTTCACTTAAACTTGAAGAACAAAAAATTGGCGAATTGTACTGTTTGGACGCTTTGCATATATGTTTCTTGGACTATATAGAAGCAATATATACAATGATTTCAACAGTCTACCTGTTCCATTCATTGTTCATCTTGTCGAAAGTTACAAATAATTTCCGTTTCATGATTATCAATGGGCCTCGTTGTTCACTTAATCTTGAAGAACAAAAAATTGGCGACTGGTACTGTTTGGATGCTTTGCATATATGTTTCTTAGACTATATAGAAGCAATATATACAAAGATTTCAACCGTGTACCAGTTCCATTCATTGTTCTACTTGTCGAAAGTTACAAATAATTTCCGTTTCATGAATATCAATGGGCCTCGTTGTTCACTTAAACTTGAAGAACAAAAAATTGGCGACTGGTACTGCTTGGATGCTTTGCATATATGTTTCTTAGACTATATGGAAGCAATATATACAAAGATTTCAACCATCTACCTGTTCCATTCATTGTTCTACTTGTCGAAAGTTACAAATAATTTCCGATAACGGATTAACCATTGGGGCTCATTGTTCACTTAAACTTGAAGAACAAAAAATTGGCGAATTGTACTGTTTGGATGCTTTGTATATATGTTTCTTATACTATATAGAAGCAATATATACAAAGATTTCAACCGTCTACCTGTTCCATTCACTGTTCTACTTGTCGAAAGTTACAAATAATTTCCGTTAAGGGATTAACAATGGGGATCGTAGTTTACTTAAACTTGAAGAACAAGAAATTGGCGAATTGTACTGTTTGGATGATTAGCATATATGATTCTTAGAATATATAGAAGCAATATATACAATGATATCAACAGTCTACCTGTTCCATTCATTGTTCTACTTGTCGAAAGTTACAAATAATTTCCTTTAAAGGATTAACAATGGAGCTCGCAGTTCACTTAAACTTGAAGAACAAAAAATTGGCGAATGGTACTGTTTGGATGCTTTGCATATATGTTTCTTATTCTATATAGAATCAATAGATACAAAGATTTCAACCGTCTACCTGTTCCATTCAATGTTCTACTTGTCGAAAGTTACAAATAATTTCCGATAAAGGATTAACAATGGGGCTCATTGTTCACTTAAACTTGAAGAACAAAAAATTGGCGAATGGTACTGTTTGGATGCTTTGCATATATGTTTCTTAGACTATATGGAAGCAATATATACAAAGATTTCAACCGTCTGCGTGTTCCAATCATTGTTCTACTTGTAGAAAGTTACAATTAATTTCCGTTAAAGGATTAACAATGGGGCTCGTAGTTCACTTAAACTTGAAGAACGAAAAATTGGCGAATTGTACTGTTTGGATGCTTTGCATATATGTTTCGTAGGTTATATAGAAGCAATATATACAATGATTTCAACCGTCTACCTGATCCATTCATTGTTCTACTTGTCGAAATTTACAAATAATTTCCTTTAAAGGATTAACAATGGGGCTCGTTGTTCACTTAAACTTGAAGAACAAAAAATTGGCGAATGGTACTGTTTGGATGCTTTGCATATATGTTTCTTAGATTATATAGAAGCAATATATACAAAGATTTCAACCGTCTACCTGTTCCATTCATTGTTCTACTTGTCGAAAATTACAAATAATTTCCGATAAAGGATTAACCATTGGGGCTCATTGTTCACTAAACTTGAAGAACAAAAAATTGTCGAATTGTACTGTTTGGATGCTTTGCATATATGTTTCTTAGACTATATAGAAGCAATATATAAAATGATTTCAACCGTCTACCTTTTCCATTCATTGTTCTACTTGTCGAAAGTTACAAATAATTTCCGTCAAGGGATTAACAATGGGGATCGTAGTTTACTTAAACTTGAAGAACAAAAAATTGGCGAATTGTACTGTTTGGATGCTTTGCATATATGTTTCTTAGACTATTTAGAAGCAATATATACAATGATTTCAACAGTCTACCTGTTCCATTCATTGTTCTACTTGTCGAAATTTACAAATAATTTCCGATAAAGAATTAACCATTGGGGCTCATTGTTCACTTAAACTTGAAGAACAAAAAATTGGCGAATTGTACTGTTTGGATGCTTTGCATATATGTTTCTTAGACTATATAGAAGCAATATATACAAAGATTTCTACCGTCTACCTGTTCCATTCATTGTTCTACTTGTCGAAAGTTACAAATAATTTCCTTTAAAGGATTAACAATGGGGCTCGTAGTTCACTTAAACATGAAGAACAAAAAATTGGCGAATGGTACTGTTTGGATGCTTTGCATATATGTTTCTTAGACTATATAGAAGCAATATATACAAAGATTTCAACCGTCTACCTGTTCCATTCATTGTTCTACTTGTCGAAAGTTACAAATAATTTCCGTTAAAGGATTAACAATGGGGCTCGTAGTTCACTTAAACTTGAAGTACAAAAAATTGGCGAATAGTACTGTTTGGATGCGTTGCATATATGTTTTTTAGGGACTATATAGAAGCAATATATACAAATATTTCAACCGTCTACCTTTTCCATTCATTGTTCTTCTTGTCGAAATTTACAAATAATTTCCGATAACGGATTAACCATTGGGGCTCATTGTTCACTTAAACTTGAAGAACAAAAAATTGGCGAATTGTACTGTTTGGATGCTTTGCATATATGTTTCTTATACTATATAGAAGCAATATATACAAAGATTTCAACCGTCTACCTGTTCCATTCACTGTTCTACTTGTCGAAAGTTACAAATAATTTCCGTTAAGGGATTAACAATGGGGCTCGTAGTTCACTTAAACTTGAAGAACAAAAAATTGGCGAATTGTACTGTTTGGATGCTTTGCGTACATGTTTCTTAAACTATATGGAAGCAATATATACAAAGATTTCAACCGTCTACGTGTTCCAATCATTGTTCTACTTGTCGAAATTTACAAATAATTTCCTTTAAAGGATTAACAATGTGGCTCGTTGTTCACTTAAACTTGAAGAACAAAAAAGTGGCGTATGGTACTGTTTGGATGCTTTGCATATATGTTTCTTAGACTATGAAGAAGCAATATATACATTGATTTCAACCGTCTACCTGTTCCATTCATTGTTCTACTTGTCGCAAGTTACAAATAATTTCCGTTAAAGTATTAACAATGGGGCTCGTAGTTCACTTAAACTTGAAGATCAAATAATTGGCGCATTGTACTGTTTGGATGATTTGCATATATGTTTCTTAGACTATATAGAAGCAATATATACAAAGATTTCAACAGTCTACCTGTTCCATTCATTGTTCTACTTGTCGAAAGTTACAAATAATTTCCGTTAAGGGATTATCAATGGGGATCGTAGTTTACTTAAACTTGAAGAACAAGAAATTGGCGAATTGTACTGTTTGGATGCGTTGCATATATGTTTTTTAGGGACTATATAGAAGCAATATATACAAATATTTCAACCGTCTACCTATTCCATTCATTGTTCTACTTGCCGAAATTTACAAATAATTTCCTTTAAAGGTTGAACAATGGGGCTCGTAGTTCACTTAAACATGAAGAACAAAAAATTGGCGAATGGTACTGTTTGGATGCTTTGCATATATGTTTCTTAAACTATATAGAAGCAATATATACAAAGATTTCAACCGTCTACCTGTTCCATTCATTGTTCTACTTGTCGAAAGTTAGAAATAATTTCCTTTAAAGGATTAACAATGGGGCTCGTTGTTCACTTAAACTTGAAGAACAATAAATTGGCGAATTGTGCTGTTTGGATGCTTTGCATATATGTTTCTTAGACTATATAGAAGCAACATATACAAATATTTCAACCGTCTAACTGTTCCATTCATTATTCTACTTGTCGAAAATTACAAATAATTTCCGATAAAGGATTAACCATTGGGGCTCATTGTTCACTTAAACTTGAAGAACAAAAAATTGGCGAATGGTACTGTTTGGATGCTTTGCATATATGTTTCTTAGACTATATAGAAGCAATATATACAAAGATTTCAACCGTCTACCTTTTCCATTCATTGTTCTTCTTGTCAAAAGTTACAAATAATTTCCGATAACGGATTAACCATTGGGGCTCATTGTTCACTTAAACTTGAAGAACAAAAAATTGGCGAATGGTACTGTTTGGATGCTTTGCATATATGTTTCTTAGACTATATAGAAGCAATATATACAAAGATTTCAACCGTCTACCTTTTCCATTCATTGTTCTTCTTGTCGAAAGTTACAAATAATTTCCGATAACGGATTAACCATTGGGGCTCATTGTTCACTTAAACTTGAAGAACAAAAAATTGGCGAATTGTACTGTTTGGATGCTTTGCATATATGTTTCTTATACTATATAGAAGCAATATATACAAAGATTTCAATCGTCTACCTGTTCCATTCACTGTTCTACTTGTCGAAAATTACAAATAATTTCCGATAATGGTTTAACAATGGGGCTCATTGTTCACTTAAACTTGAAGAACAGAAAATTGGCGAATTGTACTGTTTGGATGCTTTGCATATATGTTTCGTAGACTATATAAAAGCAATATATACAAAGATTTCAACCGTCTACGTGTTCCAATCATTGTTCTACTTGTCGAAATTTACAAATAATTTCCTTTAAAGGATTAACAATGGGGCTCGTTGTTCACTTAAACTTGAAGAACAAAATAGTGGCGTATGGTACTGTTTGGATGCTTTGCATATATGTTTCTTAGACTATAAAGAAGCAATATATACATTTATTTCAACCGTCTACCTGTTCCATTCATTGTTCTACTTGTCGCAAGTTACAAATAATTTCCGTTAAGGGATTAACAATGGGGATCGTAGTTTTCTTAAACTTGAAGAACAAGAAATTGGCGAATTGTACAGTTTGGATGATTTGCATATATGTTTCTTAGACTATATAGAAGCAATATATACAATGATTTCAACCGTCTACCTATTCCATTCATTGTTCTACTTGCCGAAATTTACAAATAATTTCCTTTAAAGGATTAACAATGGGGCTCGTTGTTCACTTAAACTTGAAGAACAATAAATTGGCGAATTGTGCTGTTTGGATGCTTTGCATATATGTTTCTTAGACTATATAGAAGCAATATATACAAAGATTTCAACCGTCTACCTGTTCCATTCATTGTTCTACTTGTCGAAAGTTACAAATAATTTCCGATAAAGGATTAACCATTGGGGCTCATTGTTCACTTAAACTTGAAGAACAAAAAATTGGCGAATGGTACTGTTTGGATGCTTTGCATATATGTTTCTTAGACTATATAGAAGCAATATATACAAAGATTTCAACCGTCTATCTTTTCCATTCATTGTTCTTCTTGTCGAAAGTTACAAATAATTTCCGATAACGGATTAACCATTGGGGCTCATTGTTCACTTAAACTTGAAAAACAAAAAATTGGCGAATGGTACAGTTTGGATGCTTTGCATATATGTTTCATAGACTATATAGAAGCAATGTATAAAAAGATTTCAACCGTCTACCAGTTCCATTCATTGTTCTACTTGTCGAAAATTACAAATAATTTCCGTTAAGGGATTAACAATGGGGATCGTAGTTTACTTAAACTTGAAGAACAAAAAATTGGCGTATTGTACTGTTTAGATGCTTCGCATATAGGTTTCTTAGGCTATATAGAAGCAACATATACAAAGATTTCAACCGTCTACCTGTTCTATTCATTGTTCATCTTGTCGAAATTTACAAATAATTTCCGTTTCATGATTATCAATGGGCCTCGTTGTTCACTTAAACTTGAAGAACAAAAAATTGGCGACTGGTACTGTTTGGATGCTTTGCATATATGTTTCTTAGACTATATAGAAGCAATATATAAAAAGATTTCAACCGTCTACCAGTTCCATTCATTGTTCTACTTGTCGAAAGTTAGAAATAATTTCCGTTAAGGGATTAACAATGGGGATCGTAGTTTACTTAAACTTGAAGAACAAAAAATTGGCGAATTGTACTGTTTGGATGCTTTGCATATATGTTTCTTAGACTATATAGAAGCAATATATAAAAAGATTTCAACCGTCTAACAGTTCCATTCATTGTTCTACTTGTCGAAAGTTACAAATAATTTCCGTTAAGGGATTAACAATGGGGATCGTAGTTTACTTAAACTTGAAGAACAAAAAATTGGCGTATTGTACTGTTTAGATGCTTCGCATATAGGTTTCTTAGACTATATAGAAGCAACATATACAAAGATTTCAACCGTCTACCTGTTCTATTCATTATTCATCTTGTCGAAAGTTACAAATAATTTCCGTTTCATGATTATCAATGGGCCTCGTTGTTCACTTAAACTTGAAGAACAAAAAATTGGCGACTGGTACTGTTTGGATGCTTTGCATATATGTTTCTTAGACTATATAGAAGCAATATATAAAACGATTTCAACCGTCTACCAGTTCCATTCATTGTTCTACTTGTCGAAAGTTACAAATAATTTCCGTTAAGGGATTAACAATGGGGATCGTAGTTTACTTAAACTTGAAGATCAAAAAATTGGCGAATTGTACTGTTTGGATGCTTTGCATATATGTTTCTTAGACTATATAGAAGCAATATATACAAAGATTTCAAAAGTCTACCTGTTCTATTCATTGTTCATCTTGTCGAAAGTTACAAATAATTTCCGATAAAGGATTAACCATTGGGGCTCATTGTTCACTTAAACTTGAAGAACAAAAAATTGGCGAATGGTACTGTTTGGATGCTTTGCATATATGTTTCTTAGACTATATAGAAGCAATATATACAAAGATTTCAACCGTCTACCTTTTCCATTCATTGTTCTTCTTGTCGAAATTTACAAATAATTTCCGATAACGGATTAACCATTGGGGCTCATTGTTCACTTAAACTTGAAGAACAAAAAATTGGCGAATTGTACTGTTTGGATGCTTTGCATATATGTTTCTTATACTATATAGAAGCAATATATACAAAGATTTCAACCGTCTACCTGTTCCATTCACTGTTCTACTTGTCGAAAGTTACAAATAATTTCCGGTAAGGGATTAACAATGGGGATCGTAGTTTACTTAAACTTGAAGAACAAAAAATTGGCGAATTGTACTGTTTGGATGCTTTGCATAAATGTTTCTTAGACTATATAGAAGCAATATATACAATGATTTCAACAGTCTACCTGTTCCATTCATTGTTCTATTTGTCGAAAGTTATAAATAATTTCCTTTAAAGGATTAACAATGGGGCTCATTGTTCACTTAAACTTGAAGAACAAAAAATTGGCGAATTGTACTGTTTGGATGCTTTGCATATATGTTTCTTATTCTATATAGAATCAATAGATACAAAGATTTCAACCGTCTACCTGTTCCATTCAATGTTCTACTTGTCGAAAGTTACAAATAATTTCCGATAAAGGATTAACAATGGGGCTCATTGTTCACTTAAACTTGAAGAACAAAAAATTGGCGAATGGTACTGTTTGGATGCTTTGCATATATGTTTCTTAGACTATATGGAAGCAATATATACAAAGATTTCAACCGTCTACCTTTTCCATTCATTGTTCTTCTTGTCGAAAGTTACAAATAATTTCCGATAACGGATTAACCATTGGGGCTCATTGTTCACTTAAACTTGAAGAACAAAAAATTGGCGAATTGTACTGTTTGGATGATTTGCATATATGTTTCTTATACTATATAGAAGCAATATATACAAAGATTTCAACCGTCTACCTGTTCCATTCACTGTTCTACTTGTCGAAAGTTACAAATAATTTCCGGTAAGGGATTAACAATGGGGATCGTAGTTTACTTAAACTTGAAGAACAAAAAATTGGCGAATTGTACTGTTTGGATGATTTGCATATATGTTTCTTAGACTATATAGAAGCAATATATACAATGATTTCAACCGTCTACCTATTCCATTCATTGTTCTACTTGTCGAAAGTTACAAATAATTTCCGTTAAGGGATTATCAATGGGGATCGTAGTTTACTTAAACTTGAAGAACAAAAAATTGGCGAATTGTACTGTTTGGATGCTTTGCATATATGTTTCTTAGACTATTTAGAAGCAATATATACAATGATTTCAACAGTCTACCTGTTCCATTCATTGTTCTACTTGTCGAAATTTACAAATAATTTCCGATAAAGAATTAACCATTGGGGCTCATTGTTCACTTAAACTTGAAGAACAAAAAATTGGCGAATTGTACTGTTTGGATGCTTTGCATATATGTTTCTTAGACTATATAGAAGCAATATATACAAAGATTTCTACCGTCTACCTGTTCCATTCATTGTTCTACTTGTCGAAAGTTACAAATAATTTCCTTTAAAGGATTAACAATGGGGCTCGTAGTTCACTTAAACATGAAGAACAAAAAATTGGCGAATGGTACTGTTTGGATGCTTTGCATATATGTTTCTTAGACTATATAGAAGCAATATATACAAAGATTTCAACCGTCTACCTGTTCCATTCATTGTTCTACTTGTCGAAAGTTACAAATAATTTCCGTTAAAGGATTAACAATGGGGCTCGTAGTTCACTTAAACTTGAAGTACAAAAAATTGGCGAATAGTACTGTTTGGATGCGTTGCATATATGTTTTTTAGGGACTATATAGAAGCAATATATACAAATATTTCAACCGTCTACCTTTTCCATTCATTGTTCTTCTTGTCGAAATTTACAAATAATTTCCGATAACGGATTAACCATTGGGGCTCATTGTTCACTTAAACTTGAAGAACAAAAAATTGGCGAATTGTACTGTTTGGATGCTTTGCATATATGTTTCTTATACTATATAGAAGCAATATATACAAAGATTTCAACCGTCTACCTGTTCCATTCACTGTTCTACTTGTCGAAAGTTACAAATAATTTCCGTTAAGGGATTAACAATGGGGCTCGTAGTTCACTTAAACTTGAAGAACAAAAAATTGGCGAATTGTACTGTTTGGATGCTTTGCGTACATGTTTCTTAAACTATATGGAAGCAATATATACAAAGATTTCAACCGTCTACGTGTTCCAATCATTGTTCTACTTGTCGAAATTTACAAATAATTTCCTTTAAAGGATTAACAATGTGGCTCGTTGTTCACTTAAACTTGAAGAACAAAAAAGTGGCGTATGGTACTGTTTGGATGCTTTGCATATATGTTTCTTAGACTATGAAGAAGCAATATATACATTGATTTCAACCGTCTACCTGTTCCATTCATTGTTCTACTTGTCGCAAGTTACAAATAATTTCCGTTAAAGTATTAACAATGGGGCTCGTAGTTCACTTAAACTTGAAGATCAAATAATTGGCGCATTGTACTGTTTGGATGATTTGCATATATGTTTCTTAGACTATATAGAAGCAATATATACAAAGATTTCAACAGTCTACCTGTTCCATTCATTGTTCTACTTGTCGAAAGTTACAAATAATTTCCGTTAAGGGATTATCAATGGGGATCGTAGTTTACTTAAACTTGAAGAACAAGAAATTGGCGAATTGTACTGTTTGGATGCGTTGCATATATGTTTTTTAGGGACTATATAGAAGCAATATATACAAATATTTCAACCGTCTACCTATTCCATTCATTGTTCTACTTGCCGAAATTTACAAATAATTTCCTTTAAAGGTTGAACAATGGGGCTCGTAGTTCACTTAAACATGAAGAACAAAAAATTGGCGAATGGTACTGTTTGGATGCTTTGCATATATGTTTCTTAAACTATATAGAAGCAATATATACAAAGATTTCAACCGTCTACCTGTTCCATTCATTGTTCTACTTGTCGAAAGTTAGAAATAATTTCCTTTAAAGGATTAACAATGGGGCTCGTTGTTCACTTAAACTTGAAGAACAATAAATTGGCGAATTGTGCTGTTTGGATGCTTTGCATATATGTTTCTTAGACTATATAGAAGCAACATATACAAATATTTCAACCGTCTAACTGTTCCATTCATTATTCTACTTGTCGAAAATTACAAATAATTTCCGATAAAGGATTAACCATTGGGGCTCATTGTTCACTTAAACTTGAAGAACAAAAAATTGGCGAATGGTACTGTTTGGATGCTTTGCATATATGTTTCTTAGACTATATAGAAGCAATATATACAAAGATTTCAACCGTCTACCTTTTCCATTCATTGTTCTTCTTGTCAAAAGTTACAAATAATTTCCGATAACGGATTAACCATTGGGGCTCATTGTTCACTTAAACTTGAAGAACAAAAAATTGGCGAATGGTACTGTTTGGATGCTTTGCATATATGTTTCTTAGACTATATAGAAGCAATATATACAAAGATTTCAACCGTCTACCTTTTCCATTCATTGTTCTTCTTGTCGAAAGTTACAAATAATTTCCGATAACGGATTAACCATTGGGGCTCATTGTTCACTTAAACTTGAAGAACAAAAAATTGGCGAATTGTACTGTTTGGATGCTTTGCATATATGTTTCTTATACTATATAGAAGCAATATATACAAAGATTTCAATCGTCTACCTGTTCCATTCACTGTTCTACTTGTCGAAAATTACAAATAATTTCCGATAATGGTTTAACAATGGGGCTCATTGTTCACTTAAACTTGAAGAACAGAAAATTGGCGAATTGTACTGTTTGGATGCTTTGCATATATGTTTCGTAGACTATATAAAAGCAATATATACAAAGATTTCAACCGTCTACGTGTTCCAATCATTGTTCTACTTGTCGAAATTTACAAATAATTTCCTTTAAAGGATTAACAATGGGGCTCGTTGTTCACTTAAACTTGAAGAACAAAATAGTGGCGTATGGTACTGTTTGGATGCTTTGCATATATGTTTCTTAGACTATAAAGAAGCAATATATACATTTATTTCAACCGTCTACCTGTTCCATTCATTGTTCTACTTGTCGCAAGTTACAAATAATTTCCGTTAAGGGATTAACAATGGGGATCGTAGTTTTCTTAAACTTGAAGAACAAGAAATTGGCGAATTGTACAGTTTGGATGATTTGCATATATGTTTCTTAGACTATATAGAAGCAATATATACAATGATTTCAACCGTCTACCTATTCCATTCATTGTTCTACTTGCCGAAATTTACAAATAATTTCCTTTAAAGGATTAACAATGGGGCTCGTTGTTCACTTAAACTTGAAGAACAATAAATTGGCGAATTGTGCTGTTTGGATGCTTTGCATATATGTTTCTTAGACTATATAGAAGCAATATATACAAAGATTTCAACCGTCTACCTGTTCCATTCATTGTTCTACTTGTCGAAAGTTACAAATAATTTCCGATAAAGGATTAACCATTGGGGCTCATTGTTCACTTAAACTTGAAGAACAAAAAATTGGCGAATGGTACTGTTTGGATGCTTTGCATATATGTTTCTTAGACTATATAGAAGCAATATATACAAAGATTTCAACCGTCTATCTTTTCCATTCATTGTTCTTCTTGTCGAAAGTTACAAATAATTTCCGATAACGGATTAACCATTGGGGCTCATTGTTCACTTAAACTTGAAAAACAAAAAATTGGCGAATGGTACAGTTTGGATGCTTTGCATATATGTTTCATAGACTATATAGAAGCAATGTATAAAAAGATTTCAACCGTCTACCAGTTCCATTCATTGTTCTACTTGTCGAAAATTACAAATAATTTCCGTTAAGGGATTAACAATGGGGATCGTAGTTTACTTAAACTTGAAGAACAAAAAATTGGCGTATTGTACTGTTTAGATGCTTCGCATATAGGTTTCTTAGGCTATATAGAAGCAACATATACAAAGATTTCAACCGTCTACCTGTTCTATTCATTGTTCATCTTGTCGAAATTTACAAATAATTTCCGTTTCATGATTATCAATGGGCCTCGTTGTTCACTTAAACTTGAAGAACAAAAAATTGGCGACTGGTACTGTTTGGATGCTTTGCATATATGTTTCTTAGACTATATAGAAGCAATATATAAAAAGATTTCAACCGTCTACCAGTTCCATTCATTGTTCTACTTGTCGAAAGTTAGAAATAATTTCCGTTAAGGGATTAACAATGGGGATCGTAGTTTACTTAAACTTGAAGAACAAAAAATTGGCGAATTGTACTGTTTGGATGCTTTGCATATATGTTTCTTAGACTATATAGAAGCAATATATAAAAAGATTTCAACCGTCTAACAGTTCCATTCATTGTTCTACTTGTCGAAAGTTACAAATAATTTCCGTTAAGGGATTAACAATGGGGATCGTAGTTTACTTAAACTTGAAGAACAAAAAATTGGCGTATTGTACTGTTTAGATGCTTCGCATATAGGTTTCTTAGACTATATAGAAGCAACATATACAAAGATTTCAACCGTCTACCTGTTCTATTCATTATTCATCTTGTCGAAAGTTACAAATAATTTCCGTTTCATGATTATCAATGGGCCTCGTTGTTCACTTAAACTTGAAGAACAAAAAATTGGCGACTGGTACTGTTTGGATGCTTTGCATATATGTTTCTTAGACTATATAGAAGCAATATATAAAACGATTTCAACCGTCTACCAGTTCCATTCATTGTTCTACTTGTCGAAAGTTACAAATAATTTCCGTTAAGGGATTAACAATGGGGATCGTAGTTTACTTAAACTTGAAGATCAAAAAATTGGCGAATTGTACTGTTTGGATGCTTTGCATATATGTTTCTTAGACTATATAGAAGCAATATATACAAAGATTTCAAAAGTCTACCTGTTCTATTCATTGTTCATCTTGTCGAAAGTTACAAATAATTTCCGATAAAGGATTAACCATTGGGGCTCATTGTTCACTTAAACTTGAAGAACAAAAAATTGGCGAATGGTACTGTTTGGATGCTTTGCATATATGTTTCTTAGACTATATAGAAGCAATATATACAAAGATTTCAACCGTCTACCTTTTCCATTCATTGTTCTTCTTGTCGAAATTTACAAATAATTTCCGATAACGGATTAACCATTGGGGCTCATTGTTCACTTAAACTTGAAGAACAAAAAATTGGCGAATTGTACTGTTTGGATGCTTTGCATATATGTTTCTTATACTATATAGAAGCAATATATACAAAGATTTCAACCGTCTACCTGTTCCATTCACTGTTCTACTTGTCGAAAGTTACAAATAATTTCCGGTAAGGGATTAACAATGGGGATCGTAGTTTACTTAAACTTGAAGAACAAAAAATTGGCGAATTGTACTGTTTGGATGCTTTGCATAAATGTTTCTTAGACTATATAGAAGCAATATATACAATGATTTCAACAGTCTACCTGTTCCATTCATTGTTCTATTTGTCGAAAGTTATAAATAATTTCCTTTAAAGGATTAACAATGGGGCTCATTGTTCACTTAAACTTGAAGAACAAAAAATTGGCGAATTGTACTGTTTGGATGCTTTGCATATATGTTTCTTATACTATATAGAAGCAATATATACAATGATTTCAACAGTCTACCTGTTCCATTCATTGTTCTACTTGTCGAAATTTACAAATAATTTCCGATAAAGGATTAACCATTGGGGCTCATTGTTCACTTAAACTTGAAGAACAAAAAATTGGCGAATTGTACTGTTTGGATGCTTTGCATATATGTTTCTTAGACTATATGGAAGCAATATATACAAAGATTTCAACCGTCTACCTGTTCCATTCATTGTTCTACTTGTCGAAAGTTACAAATAATTTCCGTTTCATGATTATCAATGGGCCTCGTTGTTCACTTAAACTTGAAGAACAAAAAATTGGCGACTGGTACTGTTTGGATGCTTTGCATATATGTTTCTTAGACTATATAGAAGCAATATATAAAAAGATTTCAACCGTCTACCAGTTCCATTCATTGTTCTACTTGTCGAAAGTTAGAAATAATTTCCGTTAAGGGATTAACAATGGGGATCGTAGTTTACTTAAACTTGAAGAACAAAAAATTGGCGAATTGTACTGTTTGGATGCTTTGCATATATGTTTCTTAGACTATATAGAAGCAATATATAAAAAGATCTCAACCGTCTAACAGTTCCATTCATTGTTCTACTTGTCGAAAGTTACAAATAATTTCCGTTAAGGGATTAACAATGGGGATCGTAGTTTACTTAAACTTGAAGAACAAAAAATTGGCGTATTGTACTGTTTAGATGCTTCGCATATAGGTTTCTTAGACTATATAGAAGCAACATATACAAAGATTTCAACCGTCTACCTGTTCTATTCATTATTCATCTTGTCGAAAGTTACAAATAATTTCCGTTTCATGATTATCAATGGGCCTCGTTGTTCACTTAAACTTGAAGAACAAAAAATTGGCGACTGGTACTGTTTGGATGCTTTGCATATATGTTTCTTAGACTATATAGAAGCAATATATAAAACGATTTCAACCGTCTACCAGTTCCATTCATTGTTCTACTTGTCGAAAGTTACAAATAATTTCCGTTAAGGGATTAACAATGGGGATCGTAGTTTACTTAAACTTGAAGATCAAAAAATTGGCGAATTGTACTGTTTGGATGCTTTGCATATATGTTTCTTAGACTATATAGAAGCAATATATACAAAGATTTCAAAAGTCTACCTGTTCTATTCATTGTTCATCTTGTCGAAAGTTACAAATAATTTCCGATAAAGGATTAACCATTGGGGCTCATTGTTCACTTAAACTTGAAGAACAAAAAATTGGCGAATGGTACTGTTTGGATGCTTTGCATATATGTTTCTTAGACTATATAGAAGCAATATATACAAAGATTTCAACCGTCTACCTTTTCCATTCATTGTTCTTCTTGTCGAAATTTACAAATAATTTCCGATAACGGATTAACCATTGGGGCTCATTGTTCACTTAAACTTGAAGAACAAAAAATTGGCGAATTGTACTGTTTGGATGCTTTGCATATATGTTTCTTATACTATATAGAAGCAATATATACAAAGATTTCAACCGTCTACCTGTTCCATTCACTGTTCTACTTGTCGAAAGTTACAAATAATTTCCGGTAAGGGATTAACAATGGGGATCGTAGTTTACTTAAACTTGAAGAACAAAAAATTGGCGAATTGTACTGTTTGGATGCTTTGCATAAATGTTTCTTAGACTATATAGAAGCAATATATACAATGATTTCAACAGTCTACCTGTTCCATTCATTGTTCTATTTGTCGAAAGTTATAAATAATTTCCTTTAAAGGATTAACAATGGGGCTCATTGTTCACTTAAACTTGAAGAACAAAAAATTGGCGAATTGTACTGTTTGGATGCTTTGCATATATGTTTCTTATACTATATAGAAGCAATATATACAATGATTTCAACAGTCTACCTGTTCCATTCATTGTTCTACTTGTCGAAATTTACAAATAATTTCCGATAAAGGATTAACCATTGGGGCTCATTGTTCACTTAAACTTGAAGAACAAAAAATTGGCGAATTGTACTGTTTGGATGCTTTGCATATATGTTTCTTAGACTATATGGAAGCAATATATACAAAGATTTCAACCGTCTACCTGTTCCATTCATTGTTCTACTTGTCGAAAGTTACAAATAATTTCCGTTTCATGATTATCAATGGGCCTCGTTGTTCACTTAAACTTGAAGAACAAAAAATTGGCGACTGGTACTGTTTGGATGCTTTGCATATATGTTTCTTAGACTATATAGAAGCAATATATAAAAAGATTTCAACCGTCTACCAGTTCCATTCATTGTTCTACTTGTCGAAAGTTACAAATAATTTCCGTTAAGGGATTAACAATGGGGATCGTAGTTTACTTAAACTTGAAGAACAAAAAATTGGCGAATTGTACTGTTTGGATGCTTTGCATATATGTTTCTTAGACTATATAGAAGCAATATATACAAAGATTTCAACCGTCTACCTGTTCTATTCATTGTTCATCTTGTCGAAAGTTACAAATAATTTCCGTTTCATGATTATCAATGGGCCTCGTTGTTCACTTAAACTTGAAGAACAAAAAATTGGCGAATGGTACTGTTTGGATGCTTTGCATATATGTTTCTTAGACTATATAGAAGCAATATATACAAAGATTTCAACCATCTACCTGTTCCATTCATTGTTCTACTTGTCGAAAGTTACAAATAATTTCCGATAACGGATTAACTATTGGGGCTCAATGTTCACTTAAACTTGAAGAACAAAAAATTGGCGAATTGTACTGTTTGGATGCTTTGCATATATGTTTCTTATACTATATAGAAGCAATATATACAAAGATTTCAACCGTCTACCTGTTCCATTCACTGTTCTACTTGTCGAAAGTTACAAATAATTTCCGTTAAGGGATTAACAATGGGGATCGTAGTTCACTTAAACTTGAAGAACAAAAAATTGGCGAATTGTACTGTTTGGATGCTTTGCGTACATGTTTCTTAGACTATAAGGAAGCAATATATACAAAGATTTCAACCGTCTACGTGTTCCAATCATTGTTCTACTTGTCGAAATTTACAAATAATTTCCTTTAAAGGATTAACAATGGGGCTCGTTGTTCACTTAAACTTGAAGAACAAAAAAGTGCCGTATGGTACTGTTTGGATGCTTTGCATATATGTTTCTTAGACTATAAAGAAGCAATATATACATTGATTTCAACCGCCTACCTGTTCCATTCATTGTTCTACTTGTCGCAAGTTACAAATAATTTCCGTTAAAGTATTAACAATGGGGCTCGTAGTTCCCTTAAACTTGAAGATCAAATAATAGGCGAATTTTACTGTTTGGATGATTTGCATATATGTTTGTTAGACTATATAAAAGCAATATATACAAAGATTTCAACCGTCTACCTGTTCCATTCATTGTTCTACTTGTCGAAAGTTACAAATAATTTCCGTTAAGGGATTAACAATGGGGATCGTAGTTTACTTAAACTTGAAGAACAAGAAATTGGCGAATTGTACTGTTTGGATGATTAGCATATATGATTCTTAGAATATATAGAAGCAATATATACAATGATATCAACAGTCTACCTGTTCCATTCATTGTTCTACTTGTCGAAAGTTACAAATAATTTCCGATAAAGGATTAACAATGGGGCTCATTGTTCACTTAAACTTGAAGAACGAAAAATTGGCGAATTGTACTGTTTGGATGCTTTGCATATATGTTTCGTAGGTTATATAGAAGCAATATATACAATGATTTCAACCGTCTACCTGATCCATTCATTGTTCTACTTGTCGAAATTTACAAATAATTTCCTTTAAAGGATTAACAATGGGGCTCGTTGTTCACTTAAACTTGAAGAACAAAAAATTGGCGAATGGTACTGTTTGGATGCTTTGCATATATGTTTCTTAGATTATATAGAAGCAATATATACAAAGATTTCAACCGTCTACCTGTTCCATTCATTGTTCTACTTGTCGAAAATTACAAATAATTTCCGATAAAGGATTAACCATTGGGGCTCATTGTTCACTAAACTTGAAGAACAAAAAATTGTCGAATTGTACTGTTTGGATGCTTTGCATATATGTTTCTTAGACTATATAGAAGCAATATATAAAATGATTTCAACCGTCTACCTTTTCCATTCATTGTTCTACTTGTCGAAAATTACAAATAATTTCCGATAAAGGATTAACCATTGGGGCTCATTGTTCACTTAAACTTGAAGAACAAAAAATTGGCGAATGGTACTGTTTGGATGCTTTGCATATATGTTTCTTAGACTATATAGAAGCAATATATAAAAAGATTTCAACCGTCTACCTTTTCCATTCATTGTTCTTCTTGTCGAAATTTACAAATAATTTCCGATAACGGATTAACCATTGGGGCTCATTGTTCACTTAAACTTGAAGAACAAAAAATTGGCGAATTGTACTGTTTGGATGCTTTGCATATATGTTTCCGATACTATATAGAATCAATATATACAAAGATTTCAACCGTCTACCTGTTCCATTCACTGTTCTACTTGTCGAAAGTTACAAATAATTTCCGTTAAGGGATTAACAATGGGGATCGTAGTTTACTTAAACTTGAAGAACAAAAAATTGGCGAATTGTACTGTTTGGATGCTTTGCATATATGTTTCTTAGACTATATAGACGCAATATATACAAGAATTTCAACCGTCTACCTGTTCCATTCATTGTTCTACTTGTCGAAAGTTGCAAATAATTACCGATAAAGGATTAACCATTGGGGCTCATTGTTCACTTAAACTTGAAGAACAAAAAATTGGCGAATTGTACTGTTTGGACGCTTTGCATATATGTTTCTTGGACTATATAGAAGCAATATATACAATGATTTCAACAGTCTACCTGTTCCATTCATTGTTCATCTTGTCGAAAGTTACAAATAATTTCCGTTTCATGATTATCAATGGGCCTCGTTGTTCACTTAATCTTGAAGAACAAAAAATTGGCGACTGGTACTGTTTGGATGCTTTGCATATATGTTTCTTAGACTATATAGAAGCAATATATACAAAGATTTCAACCGTGTACCAGTTCCATTCATTGTTCTACTTGTCGAAAGTTACAAATAATTTCCGTTTCATGAATATCAATGGGCCTCGTTGTTCACTTAAACTTGAAGAACAAAAAATTGGCGACTGGTACTGCTTGGATGCTTTGCATATATGTTTCTTAGACTATAAAGACGCAATATATACAAGGATTTCAACCGTCTACCTGTTCCATTCATTGTTCTACTTGTCGAAAGTTACAAATAATTTCCGTTAAGGGATTAACAATGGGGATCGTAGTTTACTTAAACTTGAAGAACAAGAAATGGGCGAATTGTACTGTTAGGATGCTTTGCATATATGTTTCGTAGACTATATAGAAGCAATATATACAATGATTTCAACCGTCTAAATGATCCATTCATTGTTCTACTTGTCGAAATTTACAAATAATTTCCGTTTCATGATTATCAATGGGCCTCGTTGTTCACTTAAACTTGAAGAACAAAAAATTGGCGACTGGTACTGTTTGGATGCTTTGCATATATGTTTCTTAGACTATATAGAAGCAATATATAAAAAGATTTCAACCGTGTACCAGTTCCATTCATTGTTCTACTTGTCGAAAGTTACAAATAATTTCCGTTAAGGGATTAACAATGGGGATCGTAGTTTACTTAAACTTGAAGAACAAAAAATTGGCGAATTGTACTGTTTGGATGATTTGCATATATGTTTGTTAGACTATATAAAAGCAATATATACAAAGATTTCAACCGTCTACCTGTTCCATTCATTGTTCTACTTGTCGAAAGTTACAAATAATTTCCGTTAAGGGATTAACAATGGGGATCGTAGTTTACTTAAACTTGAAGAACAAGAAATTGGCGAATTGTACTGTTTGGATGATTAGCATATATGATTCTTAGAATATATGGAAGCAATATATACAATGATATCAACAGTCTACCTGTTCCATTCATTGTTCTACTTGTCGAAAGTTACAAATAATTTCCTTTAAAGGATTAACAATGGAGCTCGCAGTTCACTTAAACTTGAAGAACAAAAAATTGGCGAATGGTACTGTTTGGATGCTTTGCATATATGTTTCTTATTCTATATAGAATCAATAGATACAAAGATTTCAACCGTCTACCTGTTCCATTCAATGTTCTACTTGTCGAAAGTTACAAATAATTTCCGATAAAGGATTAACAATGGGGCTCATTGTTCACTTAAACTTGAAGAACAAAAAATTGGCGAATGGTACTGTTTGGATGCTTTGCATATATGTTTCTTAGACTATATGGAAGCAATATATACAAAGATTTCAACCGTCTGCGTGTTCCAATCATTGTTCTACTTGTAGAAAGTTACAATTAATTTCCGTTAAAGGATTAACAATGGGGCTCGTAGTTCACTTAAACTTGAAGAACGAAAAATTGGCGAATTGTACTGTTTGGATGCTTTGCATATATGTTTCGTAGGTTATATAGAAGCAATATATACAATGATTTCAACCGTCTACCTGATCCATTCATTGTTCTACTTGTCGAAATTTACAAATAATTTCCTTTAAAGGATTAACAATGGGGCTCGTTGTTCACTTAAACTTGAAGAACAAAAAATTGGCGAATGGTACTGTTTGGATGCTTTGCATATATGTTTCTTAGATTACATAGAAGCAATATATACAAAGATTTCAACCGTCTACCTGTTCCATTCATTGTTCTACTTGTCGAAAATTACAAATAATTTCCGATAAAGGATTAACCATTGGGGCTCATTGTTCACTAAACTTGAAGAACAAAAAATTGTCGAATTGTACTGTTTGGATGCTTTGCATATATGTTTCTTAGACTATATAGAAGCAATATATAAAATGATTTCAACCGTCTACCTTTTCCATTCATTGTTCTACTTGTCGAAAATTACAAATAATTTCCGATAAAGGATTAACCATTGGGGCTCATTGTTCACTTAAACTTGAAGAACAAAAAATTGGCGAATGGTACTGTTTGGATGCTTTGCATATATGTTTCTTAGACTATATAGAAGCAATATATAAAAAGATTTCAACCGTCTACCTTTTCCATTCATTGTTCTTCTTGTCGAAATTTACAAATAATTTCCGATAACGGATTAACCATTGGGGCTCATTGTTCACTTAAACTTGAAGAACAAAAAATTGGCGAATTGTACTGTTTGGATGCTTTGCATATATGTTTCCGATACTATATAGAATCAATATATACAAAGATTTCAACCGTCTACCTGTTCCATTCACTGTTCTACTTGTCGAAAGTTACAAATAATTTCCGTTAAGGGATTAACAATGGGGATCGTAGTTTACTTAAACTTGAAGAACAAGAAATTGGCGAATTGTACTGTTTGGATGCTTTGCATATATGTTTCGTAGACTATATAGAAGCAATATATACAATGATTTCAACCGTCTAAATGATCCATTCGTTGTTCTACTTGTTGAAATTTACAAATAATTTCCGTTTCATGATTATCAATGGGCCTCGTTGTTCACTTAAACTTGAAGAACAAAAAATTGGCGACTGGTACTGTTTGGATGCTTTGCATATATGTTTCTTAGACTATATAGAAGCAATATATAAAAAGATTTCAACCGTGTACCAGTTCCATTCATTGTTCTACTTGTCGAAAGTTACAAATAATTTCCGTTAAGGGATTAACAATGGGGATCGTAGTTTACTTAAACTTGAAGAACAAAAAATTGGCGAATTGTACTGTTTGGATGCTTTGCATATATGTTTCTTAGACTATATAGACGCAATATATACAAGAATTTCAACCGTCTACCTGTTCCATTCATTGTTCTACTTGTCGAAAGTTGCAAATAATTACCGATAAAGGATTAACCATTGGGGCTCATTGTTCACTTAAACTTGAAGAACAAAAAATTGGCGAATTGTACTGTTTGGACGCTTTGCATATATGTTTCTTGGACTATATAGAAGCAATATATACAATGATTTCAACAGTCTACCTGTTCCATTCATTGTTCATCTTGTCGAAAGTTACAAATAATTTCCGTTTCATGATTATCAATGGGCCTCGTTGTTCACTTAATCTTGAAGAACAAAAAATTGGCGACTGGTACTGTTTGGATGCTTTGCATATATGTTTCTTAGACTATATAGAAGCAATATATACAAAGATTTCAACCGTGTACCAGTTCCATTCATTGTTCTACTTGTCGAAAGTTACAAATAATTTCCGTTTCATGAATATCAATGGGCCTCGTTGTTCACTTAAACTTGAAGAACAAAAAATTGGCGACTGGTACTGCTTGGATGCTTTGCATATATGTTTCTTAGACTATAAAGACGCAATATATACAAGGATTTCAACCGTCTACCTGTTCCATTCATTGTTCTACTTGTCGAAAGTTACAAATAATTTCCGTTAAGGGATTAACAATGGGGATCGTAGTTTACTTAAACTTGAAGAACAAGAAATGGGCGAATTGTACTGTTAGGATGCTTTGCATATATGTTTCGTAGACTATATAGAAGCAATATATACAATGATTTCAACCGTCTAAATGATCCATTCATTGTTCTACTTGTCGAAATTTACAAATAATTTCCGTTTCATGATTATCAATGGGCCTCGTTGTTCACTTAAACTTGAAGAACAAAAAATTGGCGACTGGTACTGTTTGGATGCTTTGCATATATGTTTCTTAGACTATATAGAAGCAATATATAAAAAGATTTCAACCGTGTACCAGTTCCATTCATTGTTCTACTTGTCGAAAGTTACAAATAATTTCCGTTAAGGGATTAACAATGGGGATCGTAGTTTACTTAAACTTGAAGAACAAAAAATTGGCGAATTGTACTGTTTGGATGCTTTGCATATATGTTTCTTAGACTATAAAGACGCAATATATACAAGGATTTCAGCCGTCTACCTGTTCCATTCATTGTTCTACTTGTCGAAAGTTACAAATAATTTCCGTTAAGGGATTAACAATGGGAATCGTAATTTACTTAAACTTGAAGAACAAAAAATGGGCGTATTGTACTGTTTAGATGATTCGCATATAGGTTTCTTAGACTATATAGAAGCAACATATACAAAGATTTCAACCGTCTACCTGTTCTATTCATTGTTCATCTTGTCGAAAGTTACAAATAATTTCCGTTTCATGATTATCAATGGGCCTCGTTGTTCACTTAATCTTGAAGAACAATAAAATTGGCGACTGGTACTGTTTGGATGCTTTGCATATATGTTTCTTAGACTATATAGAAGCAATATATACAAAGATTTCAACCATCTACCTGTTCCATTCATTGTTCTACTTGTCGAAAGTTACAAATAATTTCCGATAACGGATTACCCATTGGGGCTCCTTGTTCACTTAAACTTGAAGAACAAAAAATTGGCGCATTGTACTGTTTGGATGCTTTGCATATATGTTTCTTATACTATATAGAAGCAATATATACAAAGATTTCAACCGTCTACCTGTTCCATTCACTGTTCTACTTGTCGAAAGTTACAAATAATTTCCGTCAAGGGATTAACAATGGGGCTCATTGTTCACTTAAACTTGAAGAACAAATAATTGGCGACTGGTACTGTTTGGATGCTTTGCATATATGTCTCTTAGACTATATAGAAGCAATATATAAAAAGATTTCAACCGTGTACCAGTTCCATTCATTGTTCTACTTGTCGAAATTTACAAATAATTTCCGTTTCATGAATATCAATGGGCCTCGTTGTTCACTTAAACTTGAAGAACAAAAAATTGGCGACTGGTACTGTTTGGATGCTTTGCATATATGTTTCTTAGACTATAAAGACGCAATATATACAAGGATTTCAACCGTCTACCTGTTCCATTCATTGTTCTACTTGTCGAAAGTTACAAATAATTTCCGTTAAGGGATTAACAATGGGGATCGTAGTTTACTTAAACTTGAAGAACAAGAAATTGGCGAATTGTACTGTTAGGATGTTTTGCATATATGTTTCGTAGACTATATAGAAGCAATATATACAATGATTTCAACCGTCTAAATGATCCATTCATTGTTCTACTTGTTGAAATTTACAAATAATTTCCGTTTCATGATTATCAATGGGCCTCGTTGTTCACTTAAACTTGAAGAACAAAAAATTGGCGACTGGTACTGTTTGGATGCTTTGCATATATGTTTCTTAGACTATATAGAAGCAATATATAAAAAGATTTCAACCGTGTACCAGTTCCATTCATTGTTCCACTTGTCGAAAGTTACAAATAATTTCCGTTAAGGGATTAACAATGGGGATCGTAGTTTACTTAAACTTGAAGAACAAAAAATTGGCGTATTGTACTGTTTAGATGCTTCGCATATAGGTTTCTTAGACTATATAGAAGCAACATATACAAAGATTTCAACCGTCTACCTGTTCTATTCATTGTTCATCTTGTCGAAAGTTACAAATAATTTCCGTTTCATGATTATCAATGGGCCTCGTTGTTCACTTAATCTTGAAGAACAATAAAATTGGCGACTGGTACTGTTTGGATGCTTTGCATATATGTTTCTTAGACTATATAGAAGCAATATATACAAAGATTTCAACCATCTACCTGTTCCATTCATTGTTCTACTTGTCGAAAGTTACAAATAATTTCCGTCAAGGGATTAACAATGGGGCTCATTGTTCACTTAAACTTGAAGAACAAATAATTGGCGACTGGTACTGTTTGGATGCTTTGCATATATGTCTCTTAGACTATATAGAAGCAATATATAAAAAGATTTCAACCGTGTACCAGTTCCATTCATTGTTCTACTTGTCGAAATTTACAAATAATTTCCGTTTCATGAATATCAATGGGCCTCGTTGTTCACTTAAACTTGAAGAACAATAAATTGGCGAATTGTGCTGTTTGGATGCTTTGCATATATGTTTCTTAGACTATATAGAAGCAATATATACAAAGATTTCAACCGTCTACCTGTTCCATTCATTGTTCTACTTGTCGAAAGTTACAATTAATTTCCGTTAAAGGATTAACAATGGGGCTCGTAGTTCACTTAAACTTGAAGTACAAAAAATTGGCGAATTGTACTGTTTGGATGCTTTGCATATATGTTTCGTAGACTATATAGAAGCAACATATACAAATATTTCAACCGTCTAACTGTTCCATTCATTGTTCTACTTGTCGAAAATTACAAATAATTTCCGATAAAGGATTAACCATTGGGGCTCATTGTTCACTTAAACTTGAAGAACAAAAAATTGGCGAATGGTACTGTTTGGATGCTTTGCATATATGTTTCTTAGACTATATAGAAGCAATATATACAAAGATTTCAACCGTCTACCTTTTCCATTCATTGTTCTTCTTGTCAAAAGTTACAAATAATTTCCGATAACGGATTAACCATTGGGGCTCATTGTTCACTTAAACTTGAAGAACAAAAAATTGGCGAATGGTACTGTTTGGATGCTTTGCATATATGTTTCTTAGACTATATAGAAGCAATATATACAAAGATTTCAACCGTCTACCTTTTCCATTCATTGTTCTTCTTGTCAAAAGTTACAAATAATTTCCGATAACGGATTAACCATTGGGGCTCATTGTTCACTTAAACTTGAAGAACAAAAAATTGGCGAATGGTACTGTTTGGATGCTTTGCATATATGTTTCTTAGACTATATAGAAGCAATATATACAAAGATTTCAACCGTCTACCTGTTCCATTCATTGTTCTACTTGTCGAAAGTTACAAATAATTTCCGATAAAGGATTAACCATTGGGGCTCATTGTTCACTTAAACTTGAAGAACAAAAAATTGGCGAATGGTACTGTTTGGATGCTTTGCATATATGTTTCTTAGACTATATAGAAGCAATATATACAAAGATTTCAACCGTCTACCTTTTCCATTCATTGTTCTTCTTGTCGAAATTTACAAATAATTTCCGATAACGGATTAACCATTGGGGCTCATTGTTCACTTAAACTTGAAGAACAAAAAATTGGCGAATTGTACTGTTTGGATGCTTTGCATATATGTTTCATAGACTATATAGAAGCAATGTATAAAAAGATTTCAACCGTCTACCAGTTCCATTCATTGTTCTACTTGTCGAAAGTTACAAATAATTTCCGTTAAGGGATTAACAATGGGGATCGTAGTTTACTTAAACTTGAAGAACAAAAAATTGGCGTATTGTACTGTTTAGATGCTTCGCATATAGGTTTCTTAGGCTATATAGAAGCAACATATACAAAGATTTCAACCGTCTACCTGTTCTATTCATTGTTCATCTTGTCGAAATTTACAAATAATTTCCGTTTCATGATTATCAATGGGCCTCGTTGTTCACTTAAACTTGAAGAACAAAAAATTGGCGACTGGTACTGTTTGGATGCTTTGCATATATGTTTCTTAGACTATATAGAAGCAATATATAAAAAGATTTCAACCGTCTACCAGTTCCATTCATTGTTCTACTTGTCGAAAGTTAGAAATAATTTCCGTTAAGGGATTAACAATGGGGATCGTAGTTTACTTAAACTTGAAGAACAAAAAATTGGCGAATTGTACTGTTTGGATGCTTTGCATATATGTTTCTTAGACTATATAGAAGCAATATATAAAAAGATTTCAACCGTCTAACAGTTCCATTCATTGTTCTACTTGTCGAAAGTTACAAATAATTTCCGTTAAGGGATTAACAATGGGGATCGTAGTTTACTTAAACTTGAAGAACAAAAAATTGGCGTATTGTACTGTTTAGATGCTTCGCATATAGGTTTCTTAGACTATATAGAAGCAACATATACAAAGATTTCAACCGTCTACCTGTTCTATTCATTATTCATCTTGTCGAAAGTTACAAATAATTTCCGTTTCATGATTATCAATGGGCCTCGTTGTTCACTTAAACTTGAAGAACAAAAAATTGGCGACTGGTACTGTTTGGATGCTTTGCATATATGTTTCTTAGACTATATAGAAGCAATATATAAAACGATTACAACCGTCTACCAGTTCCATTCATTGTTCTACTTGTCGAAAGTTACAAATAATTTCCGTTAAGGGATTAACAATGGGGATCGTAGTTTACTTAAACTTGAAGAACAAAAAATTGGCGAATTGTACTGTTTGGATGCTTTGCATATATGTTTCTTAGACTATATAGAAGCAATATATACAAAGATTTCAAAAGTCTACCTGTTCTATTCATTGTTCATCTTGTCGAAAGTTACAAATAATTTCCGATAACGGATTAACCATTGGGGCTCATTGTTCACTTAAACTTGAAGAACAAAAAATTGGCGAATTGTACTGTTTGGATGCTTTGCATATATGTTTCTTATACTATATAGAAGCAATATATACAAAGATTTCAACCGTCTACCTGTTCCATTCACTGTTCTACTTGTCGAAAGTTACAAATAATTTCCGGTAAGGGATTAACAATGGGGATCGTAGTTTACTTAAACTTGAAGAACAAAAAATTGGCGAATTGTACTGTTTGGATGCTTTGCATAAATGTTTCTTAGACTATATAGAAGCAATATATACAATGATTTCAACAGTCTACCTGTTCCATTCATTGTTCTATTTGTCGAAAGTTATAAATAATTTCCTTTAAAGGATTAACAATGGGGCTCATTGTTCACTTAAACTTGAAGAACAAAAAATTGGCGAATTGTACTGTTTGGATGCTTTGCATATATGTTTCTTATACTATATAGAAGCAATATATACAATGATTTCAACAGTCTACCTGTTCCATTCATTGTTCTACTTGTCGAAATTTACAAATAATTTCCGATAAAGGATTAACCATTGGGGCTCATTGTTCACTTAAACTTGAAGAACAAAAAAATGGCGAATTGTACTGTTTGGATGCTTTGCATATATGTTTCTTAGACTATATGGAAGCAATATATACAAAGATTTCAACCGTCTACCTGTTCCATTCATTGTTCTACTTGTCGAAAGTTACAAATAATTTCCGTTTCATGATTATCAATGGGCCTCGTTGTTCACTTAAACTTGAAGAACAAAAAATTGGCGACTGGTACTGTTTGGATGCTTTGCATATATGTTTCTTAGACTATATAGAAGCAATATATAAAAAGATTTCAACCGTCTACCAGTTCCATTCATTGTTCTACTTGTCGAAAGTTACAAATAATTTCCGTTAAGGGATTAACAATGGGGATCGTAGTTTACTTAAACTTGAAGAACAAAAAATTGGCGAATTGTACTGTTTGGATGCTTTGCATATATGTTTCTTAGACTATATAGAAGCAATATATACAAAGATTTCAACCGTCTACCTGTTCTATTCATTGTTCATCTTGTCGAAAGTTACAAATAATTTCCGTTTCATGATTATCAATGGGCCTCGTTGTTCACTTAAACTTGAAGGACAAAAAATTGGCGACTGGTACTGTTTGGATGCTTTGCATATATGTTTCTTATACTATATAGAAGCAATAGATACAAAGATTTCAACCGTCTACCTGTTCCATTCAATGTTCTACTTGTCGAAAGTTACAAATAATTTCCGATACAGGATTAACCATTGGGGCTCATTGTTCACTTAAACTTGAAGAACAAAAAATTGGCGAATTGTACTGTTTGGATGCTTTGCATATATGTTTCTTATACTATATAGAAGCAATATATACAAAGATTTCAAGCGTCTACCTGTTCTATTCACTGTTCTACTTGTCGAAAGTTACAAATAATTTCCGTTAAGGGATTAACAATGGGGCTCGTAGTTCACTTAAACTTGAAGAACAAAAAATTGGCGAATTGTACTGTTTGGATGCTTTGCGTACATGTTTCTTAGACTATATGGAAGCAATATATACAAAGATTTCAACCGTCTACGTGTTCCAATCATTGTTCTACTTGTCGAAATTTACAAATAATTTCCTTTAAAGGATTAACAATGGGGCTCGTTGTTCACTTAAACTTGAAGAACAAAAAAGTGGCGTATGGTACTGTTTGGATGCTTTGCATATATGTTTCTTAGACTATGAAGAAGCAATATATACATTGATTTCAACCGTCTACCTGTTCCATTCATTGTTCTACTTGTCGCAAGTTACAAATAATTTCCGTTAAAGTATTAACAATGGGGCTCGTAGTTCACTTAAACTTGAAGATCAAATAATTGGCGAATTGTACTGTTTGGATGATTTGCATATATGTTTCTTAGACTATATAGAAGCAATATATACAAAGATTTCAACAGTCTACCTGTTCCATTCATTGTTCTACTTGTCGAAAGTTACAAATAATTTCCGTTAAGGGATTATCAATGGGGATCGTAGTTTACTTAAACTTGAAGAACAAGAAATTGGCGAATTGTACTGTTTGGATGATTTGCATATATGTTTCTTAGACTATATAGAAGCAATATATACAATGATTTCAACCGTCTACCTATTCCATTCATTGTTCTACTTGCCGAAATTTACAAATAATTTCCTTTAAAGGATTAACAATGGGGCTCGTAGTTCACTTAAACATGAAGAACAAAAAATTGGCGAATGGTACTGTTTGGATGCTTTGCATATATGTTTCTTAGACTATATAGAAGCAATATATACAAAGATTTCAACCGTCTACCTGTTCCATTCATTGTTCTACTTGTCGAAAGTTACAAATAATTTCCTTTAAAGGATTAACAATGGGGCTCGTTGTTCACTTAAACTTGAAGAACAATAAATTGGCGAATTGTGCTGTTTGGATGCTTTGCATATATGTTTCTTAGACTATATAGAAGCAATATATACAAAGATTTCAACCGTCTACCTGTTCCATTCATTGTTCTACTTGTCGAAAGTTACAAATAATTTCCTTTAAAGGATTAACAATGGGGCTCGTAGTTCACTTAAACATGAAGAACAAAAAATTGGCGAATGGTACTGTTTGGATGCTTTGCATATATGTTTCTTAGACTATATAGAAGCAATATATACAAAGATTTCAACCGTCTACCTGTTCCATTCATTGTTCTACTTGTCGAAAGTTACAAATAATTTCCGTTAAAGGATTAACAATGGGGCTCGTAGTTCACTTAAACTTGAAGTACAAAAAATTGGCGAATTGTACTGTTTGGATGCTTTGCATATATGTTTCTTATACTATATAGAAGCAATATATACAATGATTTCAACAGTCTACCTGTTCCATTCACTGTTCTACTTGTCGAAAGTTACAAATAATTTCCGTTAAGGGATTAACAATGGGGATCGTAGTTCACTTAAACTTGAAGAACAAAAAATTGGCGAATTGTACTGTTTGGATGCTTTGCGTACATGTTTCTTAGACTATATGGAAGCAATATATACAAATATTTCAACCGTCTACGTGTTCCAATCATTGTTCTACTTGTCGAAAATTACAAATAATTTCCGATAAAGGATTAACCATTGACGCTCATTGTTCACTTAAACTTGAAGAACAAAAAATTGGCGAATGGTACTGTTTGGATGCTTTGCATATATGTTTCTTAGACTATATAGAAGCAATATATACAAAGATTTCAACCGTCTACCTTTTCCATTCATTGTTCTTCTTGTCGAAATTTACAAATAATTTCCGATAATGGATTAACCATTGGGGCTCATTGTTCACTTAAACTTGAAGAACAAAAAATTGGCGAATTGTATTGTTTGGATGCTTTGCATATATGTTTCTTATACTATATAGAAGCAGTATATACAAAGATTTCAACCGTCTACCTGTTCCATTCACTGTTCTACTTGTCGAAAGTTACAAATAATTTCCGGTAAGGGATTAACAATGGGGATCGTAGTTTACTTAAACTTGAAGAACAAAAAATTGGCGAATTGTACTGTTTGGATGCTTTGCATAAATGTTTCTTAGACTATATAGAAGCAATATATACAATGATTTCAACAGTCTACCTGTTCCATTCATTGTTCTATTTGTCGAAAGTTATTAATAATTTCCTTTAAAGGATTAACAATGGGGCTCATTGTTCACTTAAACTTGAAGAACAAAAAATTGGCGAATTGTACTGTTTGGATGCTTTGCATATATGTTTCTTATACTATATAGAAGCAATATATACAATGATTTCAACAGTCTACCTGTTCCATTCATTGTTCTACTTGTCGAAATTTACAAATAATTTCCGATAAAGGATTAACCATTGGGGCTCATTGTTCACTTAAACTTGAAGAACAAAAAATTGGCGAATTGTACTGTTTGGATGCTTTGCATATATGTTTCTTAGACTATATGGAAGCAATATATACAAAGATTTCAACCGTCTACCTGTTCCATTCATTGTTCTACTTGTCGAAAGTTACAAATAATTTCCGATAAAGGATTAACCATTGGGGCTCATTGTTCACTTAAACTTGAAGAACAAAAAATTGGCGAATGGTACTGTTTGGATGCTTTGCATATATGTTTCTTATACTATATAGAAGCAACATATACAAAGATTTCAATCGTCTACCTGTTCCATTCACTGTTCTACTTGTCGAAAATTACAAATAATTTCCGATAATGGATTAACAATGGGGCTCATTGTTCACTTAAACTTGAAGAACAACAAATTGGCGAATTGTACTGTTTGGATGCTTTGCATATATGTTTCGTAGACTATATAGAAGCAATATTTACAAATATTTCAACCGTCTAACTGTTCCATTCATTGTTCTACTTGTCGAAAATTACAAATAATTTCCGATAAAGTATTAACCATTGGTGCTCATTGTTCACTTAAACATGAAGAACAAAAAATTGGCGAATGGTACTGTTTGGATGCTTTGCATATATGTTTCTTAGACTATATAGAAGCAATATATACAAAGATTTCAACCATCTACCTGTTCCATTCATTGTTCTACTTGTCGAAAGTTACAAATAATTTCCGATAACGGATTAACCATTGGGGCTCAATGTTCACTTAAACTTGAAGAACAAAAAATTGGCGAATTGTACTGTTTGGATGCTTTGCATATATGTTTCTTATACTATATAGAAGCAATATATACAAAGATTTCAACCGTCTACCTGTTCCATTCACTGTTCTACTTGTCGAAAGTTACAAATAATTTCCGTTAAGGGATTAACAATGGGGATCGTAGTTCACTTAAACTTGAAGAACAAAAAATTGGCGAATTGTACTGTTTGGATGCTTTGCGTACATGTTTCTTAGACTATATGGAAGCAATATATACAAAGATTTCAACCGTCTACGTGTTCCAATCATTGTTCTACTTGTCGAAATTTACAAATAATTTCCTTTAAAGGATTAACAATGGGGCTCGTTGTTCACTTAAACTTGAAGAACAAAAAAGTGCCGTATGGTACTGTTTGGATGCTTTGCATATATGTTTCTTAGACTATAAAGAAGCAATATATACATTGATTTCAACCGCCTACCTGTTCCATTCATTGTTCTACTTGTCGCAAGTTACAAATAATTTCCGTTAAAGTATTAACAATGGGGCTCGTAGTTCCCTTAAACTTGAAGATCAAATAATAGGCGAATTTTACTGTTTGGATGATTTGCATATATGTTTGTTAGACTATATAAAAGCAATATATACAAAGATTTCAACCGTCTACCTGTTCCATTCATTGTTCTACTTGTCGAAAGTTACAAATAATTTCCGTTAAGGGATTAACAATGGGGATCGTAGTTTACTTAAACTTGAAGAACAAGAAATTGGCGAATTGTACTGTTTGGATGATTAGCATATATGATTCTTAGAATATATAGAAGCAATATATACAATGATATCAACAGTCTACCTGTTCCATTCATTGTTCTACTTGTCGAAAGTTACAAATAATTTCCTTTAAAGGATTAAAAATGGAGCTCGCAGTTCACTTAAACTTGAAGAACAAAAAATTGGCGAATGGTACTGTTTGGATGCTTTGCATATATGTTTCTTATTCTATATAGAATCAATAGATACAAAGATTTCAACTGTCTACCTGTTCCATTCAATGTTCTACTTGTCGAAAGTTACAAATAATTTCCGATAAAGGATTAACAATGGGGCTCATTGTTCACTTAAACTTGAAGAACAAAAAATTGGCGAATGGTACTGTTTGGATGCTTTGCATATATGTTTCTTAGACTATATGGAAGCAATATATACAAAGATTTCAACCGTCTGCGTGTTCCAATCATTGTTCTACTTGTAGAAAGTTACAATTAATTTCCGTTAAAGGATTAACAATGGGGCTCGTAGTTCACTTAAACTTGAAGAACGAAAAATTGGCGAATTGTACTGTTTGGATGCTTTGCATATATGTTTCGTAGGTTATATAGAAGCAATATATACAATGATTTCAACCGTCTACCTGATCCATTCATTGTTCTACTTGTCGAAATTTACAAATAATTTCCTTTAAAGGATTAACAATGGGGCTCGTTGTTCACTTAAACTTGAAGAACAAAAAATTGGCGAATGGTACTGTTTGGATGCTTTGCATATATGTTTCTTAGATTATATAGAAGCAATATATACAAAGATTTCAACCGTCTACCTGTTCCATTCATTGTTCTACTTGTCGAAAATTACAAATAATTTCCGATAAAGGATTAACCATTGGGGCTCATTGTTCACTAAACTTGAAGAACAAAAAATTGTCGAATTGTACTGTTTGGATGCTTTGCATATATGTTTCTTAGACTATATAGAAGCAATATATAAAATGATTTCAACCGTCTACCTTTTCCATTCATTGTTCTACTTGTCGAAAGTTACAAATAATTTCCGTCAAGGGATTAACAATGGGGATCGTAGTTTACTTAAACTTGAAGAACAAAAAATTGGCGAATTGTACTGTTTGGATGCTTTGCATATATGTTTCTTAGACTATTTAGAAGCAATATATACAATGATTTCAACAGTCTACGTGTTCCAATCATTGTTCTACTTGTCGAAAATTACAAATAATTTCCGATAAAGGATTAACCATTGGGGCTCATTGTTCACTTAAACTTGAAGAACAAAAAAGTGCCGTATGGTACTGTTTGGATGCTTTGCATATATGTTTCTTAGACTATAAAGAAGCAATATATACATTGATTTCAACCGCCTACCTGTTCCATTCATTGTTCTACTTGTCGCAAGTTACAAATAATTTCCGTTAAAGTATTAACAATGGGGCTCGTAGTTCCCTTAAACTTGAAGATCAAATAATAGGCGAATTTTACTGTTTGGATGATTTGCATATATGTTTGTTAGACTATATAAAAGCAATATATACAAAGATTTCAACCGTCTACCTGTTCCATTCATTGTTCTACTTGTCGAAAGTTACAAATAATTTCCGTTAAGGGATTAACAATGGGGATCGTAGTTTACTTAAACTTGAAGAACAAGAAATTGGCGAATTGTACTGTTTGGATGATTAGCATATATGATTCTTAGAATATATAGAAGCAATATATACAATGATATCAACAGTCTACCTGTTCCATTCATTGTTCTACTTGTCGAAAGTTACAAATAATTTCCTTTAAAGGATTAACAATGGAGCTCGCAGTTCACTTAAACTTGAAGAACAAAAAATTGGCGAATGGTACTGTTTGGATGCTTTGCATATATGTTTCTTATTCTATATAGAATCAATAGATACAAAGATTTCAACTGTCTACCTGTTCCATTCAATGTTCTACTTGTCGAAAGTTACAAATAATTTCCGATAAAGGATTAACAATGGGGCTCATTGTTCACTTAAACTTGAAGAACAAAAAATTGGCGAATGGTACTGTTTGGATGCTTTGCATATATGTTTCTTAGACTATATGGAAGCAATATATACAAAGATTTCAACCGTCTGCGTGTTCCAATCATTGTTCTACTTGTAGAAAGTTACAATTAATTTCCGTTAAAGGATTAACAATGGGGCTCGTAGTTCACTTAAACTTGAAGAACGAAAAATTGGCGAATTGTACTGTTTGGATGCTTTGCATATATGTTTCGTAGGTTATATAGAAGCAATATATACAATGATTTCAACCGTCTACCTGATCCATTCATTGTTCTACTTGTCGAAATTTACAAATAATTTCCTTTAAAGGATTAACAATGGGGCTCGTTGTTCACTTAAACTTGAAGAACAAAAAATTGGCGAATGGTACTGTTTGGATGCTTTGCATATATGTTTCTTAGATTATATAGAAGCAATATATACAAAGATTTCAACCGTCTACCTGTTCCATTCATTGTTCTACTTGTCGAAAATTACAAATAATTTCCGATAAAGGATTAACCATTGGGGCTCATTGTTCACTAAACTTGAAGAACAAAAAATTGTCGAATTGTACTGTTTGGATGCTTTGCATATATGTTTCTTAGACTATATAGAAGCAATATATACAATGATTTCAACCGTCTACCTATTCCATTCATTGTTCTACTTGCCGAAATTTACAAATAATTTCCTTTAAAGGATTAACAATGGGGCTCGTAGTTCACTTAAACATGAAGAACAAAAAATTGGCGAATGGTACTGTTTGGATGCTTTACATATATGTTTCTTAAACTATATAGAAGCAATATATACAAAGATTTCAACCGTCTACCTGTTCCATTCATTGTTCTACTTGTCGAAAGTTAGAAATAATTTCCTTTAAAGGATTAACAATGGGGCTCGTTGTTCACTTAAACTTGAAGAACAATAAATTGGCGAATTGTGCTGTTTGGATGCTTTGCATATATGTTTCTTAGACTATATAGAAGCAATATATACAAAGATTTCAACCGTCTACCTGTTCCATTCATTGTTCTACTTGTCGAAAGTTACAATTAATTTCCGTTAAAGGATTAACAATGGGGCTCGTAGTTCACTTAAACTTGAAGTACAAAAAATTGGCGAATTGTACTGTTTGGATGCTTTGCATATATGTTTCGTAGACTATATAGAAGCAACATATACAAATATTTCAACCGTCTAACTGTTCCATTCATTGTTCTACTTGTCGAAAATTACAAATAATTTCCGATAAAGGATTAACCATTGGGGCTCATTGTTCACTTAAACTTGAAGAACAAAAAATTGGCGAATGGTACTGTTTGGATGCTTTGCATATATGTTTCTTAGACTATATAGAAGCAATATATACAAAGATTTCAACCGTCTACCTTTTCCATTCATTGTTCTTCTTGTCAAAAGTTACAAATAATTTCCGATAACGGATTAACCATTGGGGCTCATTGTTCACTTAAACTTGAAGAACAAAAAATTGGCGAATGGTACTGTTTGGATGCTTTGCATATATGTTTCTTAGACTATATAGAAGCAATATATACAAAGATTTCAACCGTCTACCTTTTCCATTCATTGTTCTTCTTGTCGAAAGTTACAAATAATTTCCGATAACGGATTAACCATTGGGGCTCATTGTTCACTTAAACTTGAAGAACAAAAAATTGGCGAATTGTACTGTTTGGATGCTTTGCATATATGTTTCTTATACTATATAGAAGCAATATATACAAAGATTTCAATCGTCTACCTGTTCCATTCACTGTTCTAGTTGTCGAAAATTACAAATAATTTCCGATAATGGTTTAACAATGGGGCTCATTGTTCACTTAAACTTGAAGAACAGAAAATTGGCGAATTGTACTGTTTGGATGCTTTGCATATATGTTTCGTAGACTATATAAAAGCAATATATACAAAGATTTCAACCGTCTACCTGTTCCAATCATTGTTCTACTTGTCGAAATTTACAAATAATTTCCTTTAAAGGATTAACAATGGGGCTCGTTGTTCACTTAAACTTGAAGAACAAAAAAGTGGCGTATGGTACTGTTTGGATGCTTTGCATATATGTTTCTTAGACTATAAAGAAGCAATATATACATTTATTTCAACCGTCTACCTGTTCCATTCATTGTTCTACTTGTCGCAAGTTACAAATAATTTCCGTTAAGGGATTAACAATGGGGATCGTAGTTTTCTTAAACTTGAAGAACAAGAAATTGGCGAATTGTACTGTTTGGATGATTTGCATATATGTTTCTTAGACTATATAGAAGCAATATATACAATGATTTCAACCGTCTACCTATTCCATTCATTGTTCTACTTGCCGAAATTTACAAATAATTTCCTTTAAAGGATTAACAATGGGGCTCGTAGTTCACTTAAACATGAAGAACAAAAAATTGACGAATGGTACTGTTTGGATGCTTTGCATATATGTTTCTTAGACTATATAGAAGCAATATATACAAAGATTTCAACCGTCTACCTGTTCCATTCATTGTTCTACTTGTCGAAAGTTACAAATAATTTCCGTTAAGGGATTAACAATGGGGATCGTAGTTTTCTTAAACTTGAAGAACAAGAAATTGGCGAATTGTACTGTTTGGATGATTTGCATATATGTTTCTTAGACTATATAGAAGCAATATATACAATGATTTCAACCGTCTACCTATTCCATTCATTGTTCTACTTGCCGAAATTTACAAATAATTTCCTTTAAAGGATTAACAATGGGGCTCGTAGTTCACTTAAACATGAAGAACAAAAAATTGGCGACTGGTACTGTTTGGATGCTTTGCATATATGTTTCTTAGACTATATAGAAGCAATATATACAAAGATTTCAACCGTCTACCTGTTCCATTCATTGTTCTACTTGTCGAAAGTTACAAATAATTTCCGATAAAGGATTAACCATTGGGGCTCATTGTTCACTTAAACTTGAAGAACAAAAAATTGGCGAATGGTACTGTTTGGATGCTTTGCATATATGTTTCTTAGACTATATAGAAGCAATATATACAAAGATTTCAACCGTCTACCTTTTCCATTCATTGTTCTTCTTGTCGAAATTTACAAATAATTTCCGATAACGGATTAACCATTGGGGCTCATTGTTCACTTAAACTTGAAGAACAAAAAATTGGCGAATTGTACTGTTTGGATGCTTTGCATATATGTTTCATAGACTATATAGAAGCAATGTATAAAAAGATTTCAACCGTCTACCAGTTCCATTCATTGTTCTACTTGTCGAAAGTTACAAATAATTTCCGTTAAGGGATTAACAATGGGGATCGTAGTTTACTTAAACTTGAAGAACAAAAAATTGGCGTATTGTACTGTTTAGATGCTTCGCATATAGGTTTCTTAGGCTATATAGAAGCAACATATACAAAGATTTCAACCGTCTACCTGTTCTATTCATTGTTCATCTTGTCGAAATTTACAAATAATTTCCGTTTCATGATTATCAATGGGCCTCGTTGTTCACTTAAACTTGAAGAACAAAAAATTGGCGACTGGTACTGTTTGGATGCTTTGCATATATGTTTCTTAGACTATATAGAAGCAATATATAAAAAGATTTCAACCGTCTACCAGTTCCATTCATTGTTCTACTTGTCGAAAGTTAGAAATAATTTCCGTTAAGGGATTAACAATGGGGATCGTAGTTTACTTAAACTTGAAGAACAAAAAATTGGCGAATTGTACTGTTTGGATGCTTTGCATATATGTTTCTTAGACTATATAGAAGCAATATATAAAAAGATTTCAACCGTCTAACAGTTCCATTCATTGTTCTACTTGTCGAAAGTTACAAATAATTTCCGTTAAGGGATTAACAATGGGGATCGTAGTTTACTTAAACTTGAAGAACAAAAAATTGGCGTATTGTACTGTTTAGATGCTTCGCATATAGGTTTCTTAGACTATATAGAAGCAACATATACAAAGATTTCAACCGTCTACCTGTTCTATTCATTATTCATCTTGTCGAAAGTTACAAATAATTTCCGTTTCATGATTATCAATGGGCCTCGTTGTTCACTTAAACTTGAAGAACAAAAAATTGGCGACTGGTACTGTTTGGATGCTTTGCATATATGTTTCTTAGACTATATAGAAGCAATATATAAAACGATTTCAACCGTCTACCAGTTCCATTCATTGTTCTACTTGTCGAAAGTTACAAATAATTTCCGTTAAGGGATTAACAATGGGGATCGTAGTTTACTTAAACTTGAAGAACAAAAAATTGGCGAATTGTACTGTTTGGATGCTTTGCATATATGTTTCTTAGACTATATAGAAGCAATATATACAAAGATTTCAAAAGTCTACCTGTTCTATTCATTGTTCATCTTGTCGAAAGTTACAAATAATTTCCGATAACGGATTAACCATTGGGGCTCATTGTTCACTTAAACTTGAAGAACAAAAAATTGGCGAATTGTACTGTTTGGATGCTTTGCATATATGTTTCTTATACTATATAGAAGCAATATATACAAAGATTTCAACCGTCTACCTGTTCCATTCACTGTTCTACTTGTCGAAAGTTACAAATAATTTCCGGTAAGGGATTAACAATGGGGATCGTAGTTTACTTAAACTTGAAGAACAAAAAATTGGCGAATTGTACTGTTTGGATGCTTTGCATAAATGTTTCTTAGACTATATAGAAGCAATATATACAATGATTTCAACAGTCTACCTGTTCCATTCATTGTTCTATTTGTCGAAAGTTATAAATAATTTCCTTTAAAGGATTAACAATGGGGCTCATTGTTCACTTAAACTTGAAGAACAAAAAATTGGCGAATTGTACTGTTTGGATGCTTTGCATATATGTTTCTTATACTATATAGAAGCAATATATACAATGATTTCAACAGTCTACCTGTTCCATTCATTGTTCTACTTGTCGAAATTTACAAATAATTTCCGATAAAGGATTAACCATTGGGGCTCATTGTTCACTTAAACTTGAAGAACAAAAAAATGGCGAATTGTACTGTTTGGATGCTTTGCATATATGTTTCTTAGACTATATGGAAGCAATATATACAAAGATTTCAACCGTCTACCTGTTCCATTCATTGTTCTACTTGTCGAAAGTTACAAATAATTTCCGTTTCATGATTATCAATGGGCCTCGTTGTTCACTTAAACTTGAAGAACAAAAAATTGGCGACTGGTACTGTTTGGATGCTTTGCATATATGTTTCTTAGACTATATAGAAGCAATATATAAAAAGATTTCAACCGTCTACCAGTTCCATTCATTGTTCTACTTGTCGAAAGTTACAAATAATTTCCGTTAAGGGATTAACAATGGGGATCGTAGTTTACTTAAACTTGAAGAACAAAAAATTGGCGAATTGTACTGTTTGGATGCTTTGCATATATGTTTCTTAGACTATATAGAAGCAATATATACAAAGATTTCAACCGTCTACCTGTTCTATTCATTGTTCATCTTGTCGAAAGTTACAAATAATTTCCGTTTCATGATTATCAATGGGCCTCGTTGTTCACTTAAACTTGAAGGACAAAAAATTGGCGACTGGTACTGTTTGGATGCTTTGCATATATGTTTCTTATACTATATAGAAGCAATAGATACAAAGATTTCAACCGTCTACCTGTTCCATTCAATGTTCTACTTGTCGAAAGTTACAAATAATTTCCGATACAGGATTAACCATTGGGGCTCATTGTTCACTTAAACTTGAAGAACAAAAAATTGGCGAATTGTACTGTTTGGATGCTTTGCATATAGGTTTCTTATACTATATAGAAGCAATATATACAAAGATTTCAAGCGTCTACCTGTTCTATTCACTGTTCTACTTGTCGAAAGTTACAAATAATTTCCGTTAAGGGATTAACAATGGGGCTCGTAGTTCACTTAAACTTGAAGAACAAAAAATTGGCGAATTGTACTGTTTGGATGCTTTGCGTACATGTTTCTTAGACTATATGGAAGCAATATATACAAAGATTTCAACCGTCTACGTGTTCCAATCATTGTTCTACTTGTCGAAATTTACAAATAATTTCCTTTAAAGGATTAACAATGGGGCTCGTTGTTCACTTAAACTTGAAGAACAAAAAAGTGGCGTATGGTACTGTTTGGATGCTTTGCATATATGTTTCTTAGACTATGAAGAAGCAATATATACATTGATTTCAACCGTCTACCTGTTCCATTCATTGTTCTACTTGTCGCAAGTTACAAATAATTTCCGTTAAAGTATTAACAATGGGGCTCGTAGTTCACTTAAACTTGAAGATCAAATAATTGGCGAATTGTACTGTTTGGATGATTTGCATATATGTTTCTTAGACTATATAGAAGCAATATATACAAAGATTTCAACAGTCTACCTGTTCCATTCATTGTTCTACTTGTCGAAAGTTACAAATAATTTCCGTTAAGGGATTATCAATGGGGATCGTAGTTTACTTAAACTTGAAGAACAAGAAATTGGCGAATTGTACTGTTTGGATGATTTGCATATATGTTTCTTAGACTATATAGAAGCAATATATACAATGATTTCAACCGTCTACCTATTCCATTCATTGTTCTACTTGCCGAAATTTACAAATAATTTCCTTTAAAGGATTAACAATGGGGCTCGTAGTTCACTTAAACATGAAGAACAAAAAATTGGCGAATGGTACTGTTTGGATGCTTTGCATATATGTTTCTTAGACTATATAGAAGCAATATATACAAAGATTTCAACCGTCTACCTGTTCCATTCATTGTTCTACTTGTCGAAAGTTACAAATAATTTCCTTTAAAGGATTAACAATGGGGCTCGTTGTTCACTTAAACTTGAAGAACAATAAATTGGCGAATTGTGCTGTTTGGATGCTTTGCATATATGTTTCTTAGACTATATAGAAGCAATATATACAAAGATTTCAACCGTCTACCTGTTCCATTCATTGTTCTACTTGTCGAAAGTTACAAATAATTTCCTTTAAAGGATTAACAATGGGGCTCGTAGTTCACTTAAACATGAAGAACAAAAAATTGGCGAATGGTACTGTTTGGATGCTTTGCATATATGTTTCTTAGACTATATAGAAGCAATATATACAAAGATTTCAACCGTCTACCTGTTCCATTCATTGTTCTACTTGTCGAAAGTTACAAATAATTTCCGTTAAAGGATTAACAATGGGGCTCGTAGTTCACTTAAACTTGAAGTACAAAAAATTGGCGAATTGTACTGTTTGGATGCTTTGCATATATGTTTCTTATACTATATAGAAGCAATATATACAATGATTTCAACAGTCTACCTGTTCCATTCACTGTTCTACTTGTCGAAAGTTACAAATAATTTCCGTTAAGGGATTAACAATGGGGATCGTAGTTCACTTAAACTTGAAGAACAAAAAATTGGCGAATTGTACTGTTTGGATGCTTTGCGTACATGTTTCTTAGACTATATGGAAGCAATATATACAAATATTTCAACCGTCTACGTGTTCCAATCATTGTTCTACTTGTCGAAAATTACAAATAATTTCCGATAAAGGATTAACCATTGGGGCTCATTGTTCACTTAAACTTGAAGAACAAAAAATTGGCGAATGGTACTGTTTGGATGCTTTGCATATATGTTTCTTAGACTATATAGAAGCAATATATACAAAGATTTCAACCGTCTACCTTTTCCATTCATTGTTCTTCTTGTCGAAATTTACAAATAATTTCCGATAACGGATTAACCATTGGGGCTCATTGTTCACTTAAACTTGAAGAACAAAAAATTGGCGAATTGTATTGTTTGGATGCTTTGCATATATGTTTCTTATACTATATAGAAGCAATATATACAAAGATTTCAACCGTCTACCTGTTCCATTCACTGTTCTACTTGTCGAAAGTTACAAATAATTTCCGGTAAGGGATTAACAATGGGGATCGTAGTTTACTTAAACTTGAAGAACAAAAAATTGGCGAATTGTACTGTTTGGATGCTTTGCATAAATGTTTCTTAGACTATATAGAAGCAATATATACAATGATTTCAACAGTCTACCTGTTCCATTCATTGTTCTATTTGTCGAAAGTTATTAATAATTTCCTTTAAAGGATTAACAATGGGGCTCATTGTTCACTTAAACTTGAAGAACAAAAAATTGGCGAATTGTACTGTTTGGATGCTTTGCATATATGTTTCTTATACTATATAGAAGCAATATATACAATGATTTCAACAGTCTACCTGTTCCATTCATTGTTCTACTTGTCGAAATTTACAAATAATTTCCGATAAAGGATTAACCATTGGGGCTCATTGTTCACTTAAACTTGAAGAACAAAAAATTGGCGAATTGTACTGTTTGGATGCTTTGCATATATGTTTCTTAGACTATATGGAAGCAATATATACAAAGATTTCAACCGTCTACCTGTTCCATTCATTGTTCTACTTGTCGAAAGTTACAAATAATTTCCGATAAAGGATTAACCATTGGGGCTCATTGTTCACTTAAACTTGAAGAACAAAAAATTGGCGAATGGTACTGTTTGGATGCTTTGCATATATGTTTCTTATACTATATAGAAGCAACATATACAAAGATTTCAATCGTCTACCTGTTCCATTCACTGTTCTACTTGTCGAAAATTACAAATAATTTCCGATAATGGATTAACAATGGGGCTCATTGTTCACTTAAACTTGAAGAACAACAAATTGGCGAATTGTACTGTTTGGATGCTTTGCATATATGTTTCGTAGACTATATAGAAGCAATATTTACAAATATTTCAACCGTCTAACTGTTCCATTCATTGTTCTACTTGTCGAAAATTACAAATAATTTCCGATAAAGTATTAACCATTGGTGCTCATTGTTCACTTAAACATGAAGAACAAAAAATTGGCGAATGGTACTGTTTGGATGCTTTGCATATATGTTTCTTAGACTATATAGAAGCAATATATACAAAGATTTCAACCATCTACCTGTTCCATTCATTGTTCTACTTGTCGAAAGTTACAAATAATTTCCGATAACGGATTAACCATTGGGGCTCAATGTTCACTTAAACTTGAAGAACAAAAAATTGGCGAATTGTACTGTTTGGATGCTTTGCATATATGTTTCTTATACTATATAGAAGCAATATATACAAAGATTTCAACCGTCTACCTGTTCCATTCACTGTTCTACTTGTCGAAAGTTACAAATAATTTCCGTTAAGGGATTAACAATGGGGATCGTAGTTCACTTAAACTTGAAGAACAAAAAATTGGCGAATTGTACTGTTTGGATGCTTTGCGTACATGTTTCTTAGACTATATGGAAGCAATATATACAAAGATTTCAACCGTCTACGTGTTCCAATCATTGTTCTACTTGTCGAAATTTACAAATAATTTCCTTTAAAGGATTAACAATGGGGCTCGTTGTTCACTTAAACTTGAAGAACAAAAAAGTGCCGTATGGTACTGTTTGGATGCTTTGCATATATGTTTCTTAGACTATAAAGAAGCAATATATACATTGATTTCAACCGCCTACCTGTTCCATTCATTGTTCTACTTGTCGCAAGTTACAAATAATTTCCGTTAAAGTATTAACAATGGGGCTCGTAGTTCCCTTAAACTTGAAGATCAAATAATAGGCGAATTTTACTGTTTGGATGATTTGCATATATGTTTGTTAGACTATATAAAAGCAATATATACAAAGATTTCAACCGTCTACCTGTTCCATTCATTGTTCTACTTGTCGAAAGTTACAAATAATTTCCGTTAAGGGATTAACAATGGGGATCGTAGTTTACTTAAACTTGAAGAACAAGAAATTGGCGAATTGTATTGTTTGGATGATTAGCATATATGATTCTTAGAATATATAGAAGCAATATATACAATGATATCAACAGTCTACCTGTTCCATTCATTGTTCTACTTGTCGAAAGTTACAAATAATTTCCTTTAAAGGATTAACAATGGAGCTCGCAGTTCACTTAAACTTGAAGAACAAAAAATTGGCGAATGGTACTGTTTGGATGCTTTGCATATATGTTTCTTATTCTATATAGAATCAATAGATACAAAGATTTCAACTGTCTACCTGTTCCATTCAATGTTCTACTTGTCGAAAGTTACAAATAATTTCCGATAAAGGATTAACAATGGGGCTCATTGTTCACTTAAACTTGAAGAACAAAAAATTGGCGAATGGTACTGTTTGGATGCTTTGCATATATGTTTCTTAGACTATATGGAAGCAATATATACAAAGATTTCAACCGTCTGCGTGTTCCAATCATTGTTCTACTTGTAGAAAGTTACAATTAATTTCCGTTAAAGGATTAACAATGGGGCTCGTAGTTCACTTAAACTTGAAGAACGAAAAATTGGCGAATTGTACTGTTTGGATGCTTTGCATATATGTTTCGTAGGTTATATAGAAGCAATATATACAATGATTTCAACCGTCTACCTGATCCATTCATTGTTCTACTTGTCGAAATTTACAAATAATTTCCTTTAAAGGATTAACAATGGGGCTCGTTGTTCACTTAAACTTGAAGAACAAAAAATTGGCGAATGGTACTGTTTGGATGCTTTGCATATATGTTTCTTAGATTATATAGAAGCAATATATACAAAGATTTCAACCGTCTACCTGTTCCATTCATTGTTCTACTTGTCGAAAATTACAAATAATTTCCGATAAAGGATTAACCATTGGGGCTCATTGTTCACTAAACTTGAAGAACAAAAAATTGTCGAATTGTACTGTTTGGATGCTTTGCATATATGTTTCTTAGACTATATAGAAGCAATATATAAAATGATTTCAACCGTCTACCTTTTCCATTCATTGTTCTACTTGTCGAAAGTTACAAATAATTTCCGTCAAGGGATTAACAATGGGGATCGTAGTTTACTTAAACTTGAAGAACAAAAAATTGGCGAATTGTACTGTTTGGATGCTTTGCATATATGTTTCTTAGACTATTTAGAAGCAATATATACAATGATTTCAACAGTCTACCTGTTCCATTCATTGTTCTACTTGTCGAAAATTACAAATAATTTCCGATAAAGAATTAACCATTGGGGCTCATTGTTCACTTAAACTTGAAGAACAAAAAATTGGCGAATTGTACTGTTTGGATGCTTTGCATATATGTTTCTTAGACTATATAGAAGCAATATATACAAAGATTTCAACCGTCTACCTGTACAATTCATTGTTCTACTTGTCGAAAGTTACAAATAATTTCCGTTAAGGGATTATCAATGGGGATCGTAGTTTACTTAAACTTGAAGAACAAGAAATTGGCGAATTGTACTGTTTGGATGATTTGCATATATGTTTCTTAGACTATATAGAAGCAATATATACAATGATTTCAACCGTCTACCTATTCCATTCATTGTTCTACTTGCCGAAATTTACAAATAATTTCCTTTAAAGGATTAACAATGGGGCTCGTAGTTCACTTAAACATGAAGAACAAAAAATTGGCGAATGGTACTGTTTGGATGCTTTGCATATATGTTTCTTAGACTATATAGAAGCAATATATACAAAGATTTCAACCGTCTACCTGTTCCATTCATTGTTCTACTTGTCGAAAGTTACAAATAATTTCCTTTAAAGGATTAACAATGGGGCTCGTTGTTCACTTAAACTTGAAGAACAATAAATTGGCGAATTGTGCTGTTTGGATGCTTTGCATATATGTTTCTTAGACTATATAGAAGCAATATATACAAAGATTTCAACCGTCTACCTGTTCCATTCATTGTTCTACTTGTCGAAAGTTACAAATAATTTCCTTTAAAGGATTAACAATGGGGCTCGTAGTTCACTTAAACATGAAGAACAAAAAATTGGCGAATGGTACTGTTTGGATGCTTTGCATATATGTTTCTTAGACTATATAGAAGCAATATATACAAAGATTTCAACCGTCTACCTGTTCCATTCATTGTTCTACTTGTCGAAAGTTACAAATAATTTCCGTTAAAGGATTAACAATGGGGCTCGTAGTTCACTTAAACTTGAAGTACAAAAAATTGGCGAATTGTACTGTTTGGATGCTTTGCATATATGTTTCTTATACTATATAGAAGCAATATATACAATGATTTCAACAGTCTACCTGTTCCATTCACTGTTCTACTTGTCGAAAGTTACAAATAATTTCCGTTAAGGGATTAACAATGGGGATCGTAGTTCACTTAAACTTGAAGAACAAAAAATTGGCGAATTGTACTGTTTGGATGCTTTGCGTACATGTTTCTTAGACTATATGGAAGCAATATATACAAATATTTCAACCGTCTACGTGTTCCAATCATTGTTCTACTTGTCGAAAATTACAAATAATTTCCGATAAAGGATTAACCATTGGGGCTCATTGTTCACTTAAACTTGAAGAACAAAAAAGTGCCGTATGGTACTGTTTGGATGCTTTGCATATATGTTTCTTAGACTATAAAGAAGCAATATATACATTGATTTCAACCGCCTACCTGTTCCATTCATTGTTCTACTTGTCGCAAGTTACAAATAATTTCCGTTAAAGTATTAACAATGGGGCTCGTAGTTCCCTTAAACTTGAAGATCAAATAATAGGCGAATTTTACTGTTTGGATGATTTGCATATATGTTTCTTAGACTATATAGAAGCAATATATACAAAGATTTCAACCGTTTTACCTGTTCCATTCATTGTTCTACTTGTCGAAAGTTACAAATAATTTCCTTTAAAGGATTAACAATGGGGCTCGTAGTTCACTTAAACATGAAGAACAAAAAATTGGCGAATGGTACTGTTTGGATGCTTTGCATATATGTTTCTTAGACTATATAGAAGCAATATATACAAAGATTTCAACCGTCTACCTGTTCCATTCATTGTTCTACTTGTCGAAAGTTACAAATAATTTCCGTTAAAGGATTAACAATGGGGCTCGTAGTTCACTTAAACTTGAAGTACAAAAAATTGGCGAATTGTACTGTTTGGATGCTTTGCATATATGTTTCTTATACTATATAGAAGCAATATATACAATGATTTCAACAGTCTACCTGTTCCATTCACTGTTCTACTTGTCGAAAGTTACAAATAATTTCCGTTAAGGGATTAACAATGGGGATCGTAGTTCACTTAAACTTGAAGAACAAAAAATTGGCGAATTGTACTGTTTGGATGCTTTGCGTACATGTTTCTTAGACTATATGGAAGCAATATATACAAATATTTCAACCGTCTACGTGTTCCAATCATTGTTCTACTTGTCGAAAATTACAAATAATTTCCGATAAAGGATTAACCATTGGGGCTCATTGTTCACTTAAACTTGAAGAACAAAAAATTGGCGAATGGTACTGTTTGGATGCTTTGCATATATGTTTCTTAGACTATATAGAAGCAATATATACAAAGATTTCAACCGTCTACCTTTTCCATTCATTGTTCTTCTTGTCGAAATTTACAAATAATTTCCGATAACGGATTAACCATTGGGGCTCATTGTTCACTTAAACTTGAAGAACAAAAAATTGGCGAATTGTATTGTTTGGATGCTTTGCATATATGTTTCTTATACTATATAGAAGCAATATATACAAAGATTTCAACCGTCTGCGTGTTCCAATCATTGTTCTACTTGTAGAAAGTTACAATTAATTTCCGTTAAAGGATTAACAATGGGGCTCGTAGTTCACTTAAACTTGAAGAACGAAAAATTGGCGAATTGTACTGTTTGGATGCTTTGCATATATGTTTCGTAGGTTATATAGAAGCAATATATACAATGATTTCAACCGTCTACCTGATCCATTCATTGTTCTACTTGTCGAAATTTACAAATAATTTCCTTTAAAGGATTAACAATGGGGCTCGTTGTTCACTTAAACTTGAAGAACAAAAAATTGGCGAATGGTACTGTTTGGATGCTTTGCATATATGTTTCTTATACTATATAGAAGCAATATATACAATGATTTCAACAGTCTACCTGTTCCATTCACTGTTCTACTTGTCGAAAGTTACAAATAATTTCCGTTAAGGGATTAACAATGGGGATCGTAGTTCACTTAAACTTGAAGAACAAAAAATTGGCGAATTGTACTGTTTGGATGCTTTGCGTACATGTTTCTTAGACTATATGGAAGCAATATATACAAATATTTCAACCGTCTACGTGTTCCAATCATTGTTCTACTTGTCGAAAATTACAAATAATTTCCGATAAAGGATTAACCATTGGGGCTCATTGTTCACTTAAACTTGAAGAACAAAAAATTGGCGAATGGTACTGTTTGGATGCTTTGCATATATGTTTCTTAGACTATATAGAAGCAATATATACAAAGATTTCAACCGTCTACCTTTTCCATTCATTGTTCTTCTTGTCGAAATTTACAAATAATTTCCGATAACGGATTAACCATTGGGGCTCATTGTTCACTTAAACTTGAAGAACAAAAAATTGGCGAATTGTATTGTTTGGATGCTTTGCATATATGTTTCTTATACTATATAGAAGCAATATATACAAAGATTTCAACCGTCTGCGTGTTCCAATCATTGTTCTACTTGTAGAAAGTTACAATTAATTTCCGTTAAAGGATTAACAATGGGGCTCGTAGTTCACTTAAACTTGAAGAACGAAAAATTGGCGAATTGTACTGTTTGGATGCTTTGCATATATGTTTCGTAGGTTATATAGAAGCAATATATACAATGATTTCAACCGTCTACCTGATCCATTCATTGTTCTACTTGTCGAAATTTACAAATAATTTCCTTTAAAGGATTAACAATGGGGCTCGTTGTTCACTTAAACTTGAAGAACAAAAAATTGGCGAATGGTACTGTTTGGATGCTTTGCATATATGTTTCTTAGATTATATAGAAGCAATATATACAAAGATTTCAACCGTCTACCTGTTCCATTCATTGTTCTACTTGTCGAAAATTACAAATAATTTCCGATAAAGGATTAACCATTGGGGCTCATTGTTCACTAAACTTGAAGAACAAAAAATTGTCGAATTGTACTGTTTGGATGCTTTGCATATATGTTTCTTAGACTATATAGAAGCAATATATAAAATGATTTCAACCGTCTACCTTTTCCATTCATTGTTCTACTTGTCGAAAGTTACAAATAATTTCCGTCAAGGGATTAACAATGGGGATCGTAGTTTACTTAAACTTGAAGAACAAAAAATTGGCGAATTGTACTGTTTGGATGCTTTGCATATATGTTTCTTAGACTATTTAGAAGCAATATATACAATGATTTCAACAGTCTACCTGTTCCATTCATTGTTCTACTTGTCGAAAATTACAAATAATTTCCGATAAAGAATTAACCATTGGGGCTCATTGTTCACTTAAACTTGAAGAACAAAAAATTGGCGAATTGTACTGTTTGGATGCTTTGCATATATGTTTCTTAGACTATATAGAAGCAATATATACAAAGATTTCAACCGTCTACCTGTACAATTCATTGTTCTACTTGTCGAAAGTTACAAATAATTTCCTTTAAAGGATTAACAATGGGGCTCGTAGTTCACTTAAACATGAAGAACAAAAAATTGGCGAATGGTACTGTTTGGATGCTTTGCATATATGTTTCTTAGACTATATAGAAGCAATATATACAAAGATTTCAACCGTCTACCTGTTCCATTCATTGTTCTACTTGTCGAAAGTTACAAATAATTTCCGTTAAAGGATTAACAATGGGGCTCGTAGTTCACTTAAACTTGAAGTACAAAAAATTGGCGAATAGTACTGTTTGGATGCGTTGCATATATGTTTCTTAGACTATATGGAAGCAATATATACAAAGATTTCAACCGTCTACGTGTTCCAATCATTGTTCTACTTGTCGAAATTTACAAATAATTTCCTTTAAAGGATTAACAATGGGGCTCGTTGTTCACTTAAACTTGAAGAACAAAAAAGTGGCGTATGGTACTGTTTGGATGCTTTGCATATATGTTTCTTAGACTATGAAGAACCAATATATACATTGATTTCAACCGTCTACCTGTTCCATTCATTGTTCTACTTGTCGCAAGTTACAAATAATTTCCGTTAAAGTATTAACAATGGGGCTCGTAGTTCACTTAAACTTGAAGATCAAATAATTGGCGAATTGTACTGTTTGGATGATTTGCATATATGTTTCTTAGACTATATAGAAGCAATATATACAAAGATTTCAACAGTCTACCTGTTCCATTCATTGTTCTACTTGTCGAAAGTTACAAATAATTTCCGTTAAGGGATTATCAATGGGGATCGTAGTTTACTTAAACTTGAAGAACAAGAAATTGGCGAATTGTACTGTTTGGATGATTTGCATATATGTTTCTTAGACTATATAGAAGCAATATATACAATGATTTCAACCGTCTACCTATTCCATTCATTGTTCTACTTGCCGAAATTTACAAATAATTTCCTTTAAAGGATTAACAATGGGGCTCGTAGTTCACTTAAACATGAAGAACAAAAAATTGGCGAATGGTACTGTTTGGATGCTTTGCATATATGTTTCTTAGACTATATAGAAGCAATATATACAAAGATTTCAACCGTCTACCTGTTCCATTCATTGTTCTACTTGTCGAAAGTTACAAATAATTTCCTTTAAAGGATTAACAATGGGGCTCGTTGTTCACTTAAACTTGAAGAACAATAAATTGGCGAATTGTGCTGTTTGGATGCTTTGCATATATGTTTCTTAGACTATATAGAAGCAATATATACAAAGATTTCAACCGTCTACCTGTTCCATTCATTGTTCTACTTGTCGAAAGTTACAAATAATTTCCTTTAAAGGATTAACAATGGGGCTCGTAGTTCACTTAAACATGAAGAACAAAAAATTGGCGAATGGTACTGTTTGGATGCTTTGCATATATGTTTCTTAGACTATATAGAAGCAATATATACAAAGATTTCAACCGTCTACCTGTTCCATTCATTGTTCTACTTGTCGAAAGTTACAAATAATTTCCGTTAAAGGATTAACAATGGGGCTCGTAGTTCACTTAAACTTGAAGTACAAAAAATTGGCGAATTGTACTGTTTGGATGCTTTGCATATATGTTTCTTATACTATATAGAAGCAATATATACAATGATTTCAACAGTCTACCTGTTCCATTCACTGTTCTACTTGTCGAAAGTTACAAATAATTTCCGTTAAGGGATTAACAATGGGGATCGTAGTTCACTTAAACTTGAAGAACAAAAAATTGGCGAATTGTACTGTTTGGATGCTTTGCGTACATGTTTCTTAGACTATATGGAAGCAATATATACAAATATTTCAACCGTCTACGTGTTCCAATCATTGTTCTACTTGTCGAAAATTACAAATAATTTCCGATAAAGGATTAACCATTGGGGCTCATTGTTCACTTAAACTTGAAGAACAAAAAAGTGCCGTATGGTACTGTTTGGATGCTTTGCATATATGTTTCTTAGACTATAAAGAAGCAATATATACATTGATTTCAACCGCCTACCTGTTCCATTCATTGTTCTACTTGTCGCAAGTTACAAATAATTTCCGTTAAAGTATTAACAATGGGGCTCGTAGTTCCCTTAAACTTGAAGATCAAATAATAGGCGAATTTTACTGTTTGGATGATTTGCATATATGTTTGTTAGACTATATAAAAGCAATATATACAAAGATTTCAACCGTCTACCTGTTCCATTCATTGTTCTACTTGTCGAAAGTTACAAATAATTTCCGTTAAGGGATTAACAATGGGGATCGTAGTTTACTTAAACTTGAAGAACAAGAAATTGGCGAATTGTACTGTTTGGATGATTAGCATATATGATTCTTAGAATATATAGAAGCAATATATACAATGATATCAACAGTCTACCTGTTCCATTCATTGTTCTACTTGTCGAAAGTTACAAATAATTTCCTTTAAAGGATTAACAATGGAGCTCGCAGTTCACTTAAACTTGAAGAACAAAAAATTGGCGAATGGTACTGTTTGGATGCTTTGCATATATGTTTCTTATTCTATATAGAATCAATAGATACAAAGATTTCAACTGTCTACCTGTTCCATTCAATGTTCTACTTGTCGAAAGTTACAAATAATTTCCGATAAAGGATTAACAATGGGGCTCATTGTTCACTTAAACTTGAAGAACAAAAAATTGGCGAATGGTACTGTTTGGATGCTTTGCATATATGTTTCTTAGACTATATGGAAGCAATATATACAAAGATTTCAACCGTCTGCGTGTTCCAATCATTGTTCTACTTGTAGAAAGTTACAATTAATTTCCGTTAAAGGATTAACAATGGGGCTCGTAGTTCACTTAAACTTGAAGAACGAAAAATTGGCGAATTGTACTGTTTGGATGCTTTGCATATATGTTTCGTAGGTTATATAGAAGCAATATATACAATGATTTCAACCGTCTACCTGATCCATTCATTGTTCTACTTGTCGAAATTTACAAATAATTTCCTTTAAAGGATTAACAATGGGGCTCGTTGTTCACTTAAACTTGAAGAACAAAAAATTGGCGAATGGTACTGTTTGGATGCTTTGCATATATGTTTCTTAGATTATATAGAAGCAATATATACAAAGATTTCAACCGTCTACCTGTTCCATTCATTGTTCTACTTGTCGAAAATTACAAATAATTTCCGATAAAGGATTAACCATTGGGGCTCATTGTTCACTAAACTTGAAGAACAAAAAATTGTCGAATTGTACTGTTTGGATGCTTTGCATATATGTTTCTTAGACTATATAGAAGCAATATATAAAATGATTTCAACCGTCTACCTTTTCCATTCATTGTTCTACTTGTCGAAAGTTACAAATAATTTCCGTCAAGGGATTAACAATGGGGATCGTAGTTTACTTAAACTTGAAGAACAAAAAATTGGCGAATTGTACTGTTTGGATGCTTTGCATATATGTTTCTTAGACTATTTAGAAGCAATATATACAATGATTTCAACAGTCTACCTGTTCCATTCATTGTTCTACTTGTCGAAAATTACAAATAATTTCCGATAAAGAATTAACCATTGGGGCTCATTGTTCACTTAAACTTGAAGAACAAAAAATTGGCGAATTGTACTGTTTGGATGCTTTGCATATATGTTTCTTAGACTATATAGAAGCAATATATACAAAGATTTCAACCGTCTACCTGTTCCATTCATTGTTCTACTTGTCGAAAGTTACAAATAATTTCCGATAAAGGATTAACCATTGGGGATCGTAGTTCACTTAAACTTGAAGAACAAAAAATTGGCGAATTGTACTGTTTGGATGCTTTGCGTACATGTTTCTTAGACTATATGGAAGCAATATATACAAATATTTCAACCGTCTACGTGTTCCAATCATTGTTCTACTTGTCGAAAATTACAAATAATTTCCGATAAAGGATTAACCATTGGGGCTCATTGTTCACTTAAACTTGAAGAACAAAAAATTGGCGAATGGTACTGTTTGGATGCTTTGCATATATGTTTCTTAGACTATATAGAAGCAATATATACAAAGATTTCAACCGTCTACCTTTTCCATTCATTGTTCTTCTTGTCGAAATTTACAAATAATTTCCGATAACGGATTAACCATTGGGGCTCATTGTTCACTTAAACTTGAAGAACAAAAAATTGGCGAATTGTACTGTTTGGATGCTTTGCATATATGTTTCTTATACTATATAGAAGCAATATATACAAAGATTTCAACCGTCTACCTGTTCCATTCACTGTTCTACTTGTCGAAAGTTACAAATAATTTCCGGTAAGGGATTAACAATGGGGATCGTAGTTTACTTAAACTTGAAGAACAAAAAATTGGCGAATTGTACTGTTTGGATGCTTTGCATAAATGTTTCTTAGACTATATAGAAGCAATATATACAATGATTTCAACAGTCTACCTGTTCCATTCATTGTTCTATTTGTCGAAAGTTATAAATAATTTCCTTTAAAGGATTAACAATGGGGCTCATTGTTCACTTAAACTTGAAGAACAAAAAATTGGCGAATTGTACTGTTTGGATGCTTTGCATATATGTTTCTTATACTATATAGAAGCAATATATACAATGATTTCAACAGTCTACCTGTTCCATTCATTGTTCTACTTGTCGAAATTTACAAATAATTTCCGATAAAGGATTAACCATTGGGGCTCATTGTTCACTTAAACTTGAAGAACAAAAAATTGGCGAATTGTACTGTTTGGATGCTTTGCATATATGTTTCTTAGACTATATGGAAGCAATATATACAAAGATTTCAACCGTCTACCTGTTCCATTCATTGTTCTACTTGTCGAAAGTTACAAATAATTTCCGATAAAGGATTAACCATTGGGGCTCATTGTTCACTTAAACTTGAAGAACAAAAAATTGGCGAATGGTACTGTTTGGATGCTTTGCATATATGTTTCTTATACTATATAGAAGCAACATATACAAAGATTTCAATCGTCTACCTGTTCCATTCACTGTTCTACTTGTCGAAAATTACAAATAATTTCCGATAATGGATTAACAATGGGGCTCATTGTTCACTTAAACTTGAAGAACAACAAATTGGCGAATTGTACTGTTTGGATGCTTTGCATATATGTTTCGTAGACTATATAGAAGCAATATTTACAAATATTTCAACCGTCTACCTGTTCCATTCATTGTTCTACTTGTCGAAAATTACAAATAATTTCCGATAAAGGATTAACCATTGGGGCTCATTGTTCACTAAACTTGAAGAACAAAAAATTGTCGAATTGTACTGTTTGGATGCTTTGCATATATGTTTCTTAGACTATATAGAAGCAATATATAAAATGATTTCAACCGTCTACCTTTTCCATTCATTGTTCTACTTGTCGAAAGTTACAAATAATTTCCGTCAAGGGATTAACAATGGGGATCGTAGTTTACTTAAACTTGAAGAACAAAAAATTGGCGAATTGTACTGTTTGGATGCTTTGCATATATGTTTCTTAGACTATTTAGAAGCAATATATACAATGATTTCAACAGTCTACCTGTTCCATTCATTGTTCTACTTGTCGAAAATTACAAATAATTTCCGATAAAGAATTAACCATTGGGGCTCATTGTTCACTTAAACTTGAAGAACAAAAAATTGGCGAATTGTACTGTTTGGATGCTTTGCATATATGTTTCTTAGACTATATAGAAGCAATATATACAAAGATTTCAACCGTCTACCTGTTCCATTCATTGTTCTACTTGTCGAAAGTTACAAATAATTTCCGATAAAGGATTAACCATTGGGGATCGTAGTTCACTTAAACTTGAAGAACAAAAAATTGGCGAATTGTACTGTTTGGATGCTTTGCGTACATGTTTCTTAGACTATATGGAAGCAATATATACAAATATTTCAACCGTCTACGTGTTCCAATCATTGTTCTACTTGTCGAAAATTACAAATAATTTCCGATAAAGGATTAACCATTGGGGCTCATTGTTCACTTAAACTTGAAGAACAAAAAATTGGCGAATGGTACTGTTTGGATGCTTTGCATATATGTTTCTTAGACTATATAGAAGCAATATATACAAAGATTTCAACCGTCTACCTTTTCCATTCATTGTTCTTCTTGTCGAAATTTACAAATAATTTCCGATAACGGATTAACCATTGGGGCTCATTGTTCACTTAAACTTGAAGAACAAAAAATTGGCGAATTGTACTGTTTGGATGCTTTGCATATATGTTTCTTATACTATATAGAAGCAATATATACAAAGATTTCAACCGTCTACCTGTTCCATTCACTGTTCTACTTGTCGAAAGTTACAAATAATTTCCGGTAAGGGATTAACAATGGGGATCGTAGTTTACTTAAACTTGAAGAACAAAAAATTGGCGAATTGTACTGTTTGGATGCTTTGCATAAATGTTTCTTAGACTATATAGAAGCAATATATACAATGATTTCAACAGTCTACCTGTTCCATTCATTGTTCTATTTGTCGAAAGTTATAAATAATTTCCTTTAAAGGATTAACAATGGGGCTCATTGTTCACTTAAACTTGAAGAACAAAAAATTGGCGAATTGTACTGTTTGGATGCTTTGCATATATGTTTCTTATACTATATAGAAGCAATATATACAATGATTTCAACAGTCTACCTGTTCCATTCATTGTTCTACTTGTCGAAATTTACAAATAATTTCCGATAAAGGATTAACCATTGGGGCTCATTGTTCACTTAAACTTGAAGAACAAAAAATTGGCGAATTGTACTGTTTGGATGCTTTGCATATATGTTTCTTAGACTATATGGAAGCAATATATACAAAGATTTCAACCGTCTACCTGTTCCATTCATTGTTCTACTTGTCGAAAGTTACAAATAATTTCCGATAAAGGATTAACCATTGGGGCTCATTGTTCACTTAAACTTGAAGAACAAAAAATTGGCGAATGGTACTGTTTGGATGCTTTGCATATATGTTTCTTATACTATATAGAAGCAACATATACAAAGATTTCAATCGTCTACCTGTTCCATTCACTGTTCTACTTGTCGAAAATTACAAATAATTTCCGATAATGGATTAACAATGGGGCTCATTGTTCACTTAAACTTGAAGAACAACAAATTGGCGAATTGTACTGTTTGGATGCTTTGCATATATGTTTCGTAGACTATATAGAAGCAATATTTACAAATATTTCAACCGTCTAACTGTTCCATTCATTGTTCTACTTGTCGAAAATTACAAATAATTTCCGATAAAGTATTAACCATTGGTGCTCATTGTTCACTTAAACTTGAAGAACAAAAAATTGGCGAATGGTACTGTTTGGATGCTTTGCATATATGTTTCTTAGACTATATAGAAGCAATATATACAAAGATTTCAACCATCTACCTGTTCCATTCATTGTTCTACTTGTCGAAAGTTACAAATAATTTCCGATAACGGATTAACCATTGGGGCTCAATGTTCACTTAAACTTGAAGAACAAAAAATTGGCGAATTGTACTGTTTGGATGCTTTGCATATATGTTTCTTATACTATATAGAAGCAATATATACAAAGATTTCAACCGTCTACCTGTTCCATTCACTGTTCTACTTGTCGAAAGTTACAAATAATTTCCGTTAAGGGATTAACAATGGGGATCGTAGTTCACTTAAACTTGAAGAACAAAAAATTGGCGAATTGTACTGTTTGGATGCTTTGCGTACATGTTTCTTAGACTATATGGAAGCAATATATACAAAGATTTCAACCGTCTACCTGTTCCATTCACTGTTCTACTTGTCGAAAGTTACAAATAATTTCCGGTAAGGGATTAACAATGGGGATCGTAGTTTACTTAAACTTGAAGAACAAAAAATTGGCGAATTGTACTGTTTGGATGCTTTGCATAAATGTTTCTTAGACTATATAGAAGCAATATATACAATGATTTCAACAGTCTACCTGTTCCATTCATTGTTCTATTTGTCGAAAGTTATAAATAATTTCCTTTAAAGGATTAACAATGGGGCTCATTGTTCACTTAAACTTGAAGAACAAAAAATTGGCGAATTGTACTGTTTGGATGCTTTGCATATTTGTTTCTTATACTATATAGAAGCAATATATACAATGATTTCAACAGTCTACCTGTTCCATTCATTGTTCTACTTGTCGAAATTTACAAATAATTTCCGATAAAGGATTAACCATTGGGGCTCATTGTTCACTTAAACTTGAAGAACAAAAAATTGGCGAATTGTACTGTTTGGATGCTTTGCATATATGTTTCTTAGACTATATGGAAGCAATATATACAAAGATTTCAACCGTCTACCTGTTCCATTCATTGTTCTACTTGTCGAAAGTTACAAATAATTTCCGATAAAGGATTAACCATTGGGGCTCATTGTTCACTTAAACTTGAAGAACAAAAAATTGGCGAATGGTACTGTTTGGATGCTTTGCATATATGTTTCTTATACTATATAGAAGCAACATATACAAAGATTTCAATCGTCTACCTGTTCCATTCACTGTTCTACTTGTCGAAAATTACAAATAATTTCCGATAATGGATTAACAATGGGGCTCATTGTTCACTTAAACTTGAAGAACAACAAATTGGCGAATTGTACTGTTTGGATGCTTTGCATATATGTTTCGTAGACTATATAGAAGCAATATTTACAAATATTTCAACCGTCTAACTGTTCCATTCATTGTTCTACTTGTCGAAAATTACAAATAATTTCCGATAAAGTATTAACCATTGGTGCTCATTGTTCACTTAAACTTGAAGAACAAAAAATTGGCGAATGGTACTGTTTGGATGCTTTGCATATATGTTTCTTAGACTATATAGAAGCAATATATACAAAGATTTCAACCATCTACCTGTTCCATTCATTGTTCTACTTGTCGAAAGTTACAAATAATTTCCGATAACGGATTAACCATTGGGGCTCAATGTTCACTTAAACTTGAAGAACAAAAAATTGGCGAATTGTACTGTTTGGATGCTTTGCATATATGTTTCTTATACTATATAGAAGCAATATATACAAAGATTTCAACCGTCTACCTGTTCCATTCACTGTTCTACTTGTCGAAAGTTACAAATAATTTCCGTTAAGGGATTAACAATGGGGATCGTAGTTCACTTAAACTTGAAGAACAAAAAATTGGCGAATTGTACTGTTTGGATGCTTTGCGTACATGTTTCTTAGACTATATGGAAGCAATATATACAAAGATTTCAACCGTCTACCTGTTCCATTCACTGTTCTACTTGTCGAAAGTTACAAATAATTTCCGGTAAGGGATTAACAATGGGGATCGTAGTTTACTTAAACTTGAAGAACAAAAAATTGGCGAATTGTACTGTTTGGATGCTTTGCATAAATGTTTCTTAGACTATATAGAAGCAATATATACAATGATTTCAACAGTCTACCTGTTCCATTCATTGTTCTATTTGTCGAAAGTTATAAATAATTTCCTTTAAAGGATTAACAATGGGGCTCATTGTTCACTTAAACTTGAAGAACAAAAAATTGGCGAATTGTACTGTTTGGATGCTTTGCATATTTGTTTCTTATACTATATAGAAGCAATATATACAATGATTTCAACAGTCTACCTGTTCCATTCATTGTTCTACTTGTCGAAATTTACAAATAATTTCCGATAAAGGATTAACCATTGGGGCTCATTGTTCACTTAAACTTGAAGAACAAAAAATTGGCGAATTGTACTGTTTGGATGCTTTGCATATATGTTTCTTAGACTATATGGAAGCAATATATACAAAGATTTCAACCGTCTACCTGTTCCATTCATTGTTCTACTTGTCGAAAGTTACAAATAATTTCCGATAAAGGATTAACCATTGGGGCTCATTGTTCACTTAAACTTGAAGAACAAAAAATTGGCGAATGGTACTGTTTGGATGCTTTGCATATATGTTTCTTATACTATATAGAAGCAACATATACAAAGATTTCAATCGTCTACCTGTTCCATTCACTGTTCTACTTGTCGAAAATTACAAATAATTTCCGATAATGGATTAACAATGGGGCTCATTGTTCACTTAAACTTGAAGAACAACAAATTGGCGAATTGTACTGTTTGGATGCTTTGCATATATGTTTCGTAGACTATATAGAAGCAATATTTACAAATATTTCAACCGTCTAACTGTTCCATTCATTGTTCTACTTGTCGAAAATTACAAATAATTTCCGATAAAGTATTAACCATTGGTGCTCATTGTTCACTTAAACTTGAAGAACAAAAAATTGGCGAATGGTACTGTTTGGATGCTTTGCATATATGTTTCTTAGACTATATAGAAGCAATATATACAAAGATTTCAACCATCTACCTGTTCCATTCATTGTTCTACTTGTCGAAAGTTACAAATAATTTCCGATAACGGATTAACCATTGGGGCTCAATGTTCACTTAAACTTGAAGAACAAAAAATTGGCGAATTGTACTGTTTGGATGCTTTGCATATATGTTTCTTATACTATATAGAAGCAATATATACAAAGATTTCAACCGTCTACCTGTTCCATTCACTGTTCTACTTGTCGAAAGTTACAAATAATTTCCGTTAAGGGATTAACAATGGGGATCGTAGTTCACTTAAACTTGAAGAACAAAAAATTGGCGAATTGTACTGTTTGGATGCTTTGCGTACATGTTTCTTAGACTATATGGAAGCAATATATACAAAGATTTCAACCGTCTACGTGTTCCAATCATTGTTCTACTTGTCGAAATTTACAAATAATTTCCTGTAAAGGATTAACAATGGGGCTCGTTGTTCACTTAAACTTGAAGAACAAAAAAGTGCCGTATGGTACTGTTTGGATGCTTTGCATATATGTTTCTTAGACTATAAAGAAGCAATATATACATTGATTTCAACCGCCTACCTGTTCCATTCATTGTTCTACTTGTCGCAAGTTACAAATAATTTCCGTTAAAGTATTAACAATGGGGCTCGTAGTTCCCTTAAACTTGAAGATCAAATAATAGGCGAATTTTACTGTTTGGATGATTTGCATATATGTTTGTTAGACTATATAAAAGCAATATATACAATGATATCAACAGTCTACCTGTTCCATTCATTGTTCTACTTGTCGAAAGTTACAAATAATTTCCTTTAAAGGATTAACAATGGAGCTCGCAGTTCACTTAAACTTGAAGAACAAAAAATTGGCGAATGGTACTGTTTGGATGCTTTGCATATATGTTTCTTATTCTATATAGAATCAATAGATACAAAGATTTCAACCGTCTACCTGTTCCATTCAATGTTCTACTTGTCGAAAGTTACAAATAATTTCCGATAAAGGATTAACAATGGGGCTCATTGTTCACTTAAACTTGAAGAACAAAAAATTGGCGAATGGTACTGTTTGGATGCTTTGCATATATGTTTCTTAGACTATATGGAAGCAATATATACAAAGATTTCAACCGTCTGCGTGTTCCAATCATTGTTCTACTTGTAGAAAGTTACAATTAATTTCCGTTAAAGGATTAACAATGGGGCTCGTAGTTCACTTAAACTTGAAGAACGAAAAATTGGCGAATTGTACTGTTTGGATGCTTTGCATATATGTTTCGTAGGTTATATAGAAGCAATATATACAATGATTCCAACCGTCTACCTGATCCATTCATTGTTCTACTTGTCGAAATTTACAAATAATTTCCTTTAAAGGATTAACAATGGGGCTCGTTGTTCACTTAAACTTGAAGAACAAAAAATTGGCGAATGGTACTGTTTGGATGCTTTGCATATATGTTTCTTAGATTATATAGAAGCAATATATACAAAGATTTCAACCGTCTACCTGTTCCATTTGTGGGATATTGGTGTTTGTAAAATGACTACTCACAAGAAACTATAAAAACAGTATATAGATATATGTATATTAAAAATAAAACACAAAGAAAATTAATATCAAAACACGCTCGGACGATTGACCGCACCTCGCAGGACCAATCGTGCGCTAAGTACTCTAAAAGTTCTCTTTCGGTTCTATTCAAAGTTCTCTTTCTTTCTATTGTCTTTCGACGACTGTCGTCTCTCGGAAAAGGCGTCGAGGTCGAAGCCTTCGCAACACACACACATTCACACACACATGCCGATTCTTAAAACTAAACAGTCTTATGCTGTATCTCAACCGAAACAGTTTTGAAAACCTCGCCCGGACGGCGCCGAGGTCGCGCGACGGGGTTTTGCTTGCGTTTCGTCGCGAGTCGTTTCGCCCGACACTACAATCGGCCATCCTATAATAACATCTGCCCTCAGATGTTGTTCTCAGGCAATGTTTCGTTCGATTCTTCGTCGTCTTCCTGACTATCCATGATTTCTTCGTCGAAAGTTATCCACGGTTTCATATTATCAGCCGACGTTGAAGTCCGCTGAGGACCTTCTCCTTCTCCATCCTTCTCCACCAAGTACCGATCGTTACGCAGAACACTTTGAACGGCATATGGTCCGAGAAATTTGGCGCTGAACTTTCCGTGTGTGGTCGGTTGCATTCGTTTAATTGCAACCAGATCACCTACTCTATACTTTATGGCCTCTTTCCGTTTCCTATTGAAATTCTTCCTGTTAGCTGCTTGAATCTTCAATATATTCTCCTTAGCTTCCCCGCGAATTTCGTTTCTGTTTTCTTCGAACGTGGCTAACCATTCCTCTTCGATTATTTGTCGAATTTCTGGATCCTCTTTTATCCTCATTGAAATCCCAAAAAGGATCTTGAATGGTGTTTTTCCTGTACTTCTACTAGGCGTAGAATTTAAATATTTTTGCGCGAGATCTAAATATCTATACCAATTCTCGGGTTTGGGTAATGTCAATTTCGTCAATAATGGTATAAGCGTTCTATTCACACGTTCCACTTGTCCGTTTCCTCGAGGTACAGCTGTGGTGACTAACACGTGTTGGATATTCTCTTCCTTGCAGTAATTTTTAAAATTATGCGAGGTGAATGCAGTCCCTCGGTCTGTCACGATTCTTCTGGGGTTGCCAAATATTGCCGCTTGCTTTCTTAATTTATCTAGAACTTCTGCAGTATCCGTAGATCGTGTAGGGTAAAGCCATACAAATTTCGTGAATGCATCGGTTATTACAAAAATATGGCGATACTTTTTCTTCGTTACTGTAATTGGACCGAGATGATCGAGATGATAGGTATCCAAAGGCAAAGATCCCTTTTCAATACAGTGCAAAAATCCCTCTTGCTTTCCTGCTTTCCTTTCGGCTAAAATACACTGCACACAATTTCGAATCACCTTTTCAATTTTCGATCGCATATCTGCAAACCAATAGTCTGCTTTCACGATAGATTCGGTCTTTAACAGACCGAAGTGTCCGCGCTCGTGCGCTTGCCTCACTATCTGTACTTGCATACTTTTAGGCACAACTATAAACGCATCACTTTGCGTGCACTTATACAATATTCCATTTTTCGAAACGAACCCGTCAACTTTGTTGTCATTCACGGCTCTTATTATGTCTCTTATTTCACTGTCCTCATTTTGTGCTCTCTTAATACTAGACAAAACACTATTCTCTAACTTAGTAACTAACATTGTCATTGATGTGGGATAACGACTTAACGCATCTACGTGACACATATTTTTACCTGGTCGGTGCTCTATAACATAATCAAACTCCTCTAATAGCAGAGCCCATCTGGCTACTCGCACACACAAATCACGTTTTTTCATTGTTAGCGCAAACGCTTGACAATCTGTTATTATCTTAAAAGATATACCTAATAAATAAACCCTAAATTTTCTAAGCGCTTTTATTATCGCCAATACCTCAAGCTCATAACTGGTAAATTTTTCTTCACTAGGACTATTCTTCCAACTTGCATAATAAGTAGGGTGAAACGCATTATCCTCACTATCACGCTGCAACAATATTGCTCCACATCCGAAACCAGACGCATCCGTATGCAACTGGGTTTCTGCTTTTGCATCGTACAGTTTTAATATAGGTTGAGAACTCAGTAATAATTTTAAACTGTCGAAGGCTCTTTCTTCTTCGAGATCAAAATGAAACAACGTGTTTTTTCTTAGTAAATTAGTTAATGGACGCGCTATGATGGAATATCGCGAAATAAACTTTCTAAAATATCCTGTTAACCCTAGAAAGCTCTGTACACTTTTAACGTTCGTAGGCTTTGGAAATTTCATAACCGCAATAGTTTTCTGATCCGACGGCCGGATAGTCCCATTTTCTATAATATAGCCCAAATATTCTATTCGCGTTTGGATAAACCGACACTTTTCCCAATTTATTATAAGCCCGTATTCGCTTGCAGTTTTTAAAACTATTTCTAAATTATGAAGGCCGTCTGTAGAATTACGAGAAGGAACAACTAAATCGTCCATATAAATTAATACTAGTCCCTTTGTCATTAAATCTTGGAATATCGCATTAATATATCTCTGAAATACCGACGGGGAATTACACAATCCAAAGGGAACCCGTAGGAATTCGTACTGTCCATCTGGTGTCACAAACGCAGTATACTTTCTCGAACTCTTTTCTATTTCTACGTGGAAAAATCCGTTCTTCAAATCGAGTGTACTAAAAATACGCGCATCTTGTAAACGGTCTAAATGATCCTCAATAAGGGGCAATGGATATCGGTCCTTTACTATCTTATTGTTCAATTTCCTGTAGTCTATACAAAGTCGCGTGGCACCATTCTTTTTCTTAACTAACACTATAGGACTCGCGTAATCTGATTGTGACCGTTGAACAATTTTATTTTCTAACCAATTATTTATTTGGGCATTCACTTCCTCTTTCTCAGGAAGAGATAATCTACGCGGTCGTTGATACACGGGAATATTGTCCGTCAACACTATATTCATCTTAATATCTACGTCTTTAACTTTCTTAGGTACATACTTCTGCTTTAATTCTTCGATTTGCTTCCGATGATCACTATTACTTACGTGTGAAAGATCTAATTCGCTATTATTTTCGCAAGTACTGATATGGAAAACTTCTGGAACGGTAGATTCGCTACTTTTACTTTCACAAATCGTAATATTTCCATTGTTCATTCGAACGTCTACTGTATTTAGGAAATCTGTACCAATTAACATTCCGTATGGTAATAATGTATCGGAAACAACATGCAATTTAATGGAATAAATTTTACCGTCAATTTCGATTTCAGTTACGAATTCGCCTAACGTACTATTTTCGCTCGCACCAATACCACGGAAATTCGTTGTATTTTTGCTCAGACGTGGTGCACCTACCTGTATATACTGATCTGCACGAATTAAACTTAAATCGCTACCTGTGTCTATTAAAGCCGTTATCCCTTTGTTCGCTACAATCACATCTTTCTCGGTCTTCTTTCGGGGTTCTGTCACATTGCATACGTTCACCGGTGCTTTCGCTGTGCATTTCGATGCAAAATGACCATATTCATGACACTTAAAACACTTTACACCCTTGTCTTTAGTAGGGCATTCCGCACTGGGGTGATTTCGGGAACCACAGGTGAAACAGCGTCGAATTCCGCTTGATGTTTTCGGTGACTGTATCGGCGTCTGCATCGACATCTTCTTATCGCCAGTGTATCTCGCCTTCGTTTTCACGTTCTTCTTTAAAATCTCGTATGACCTGAATTTTTCTTTTAATTCACGAATAGTTGCTGCGCCGTACAATATGACTTTGTTCGTTTCTTCATCCTCAATGCCATCAATAATATACTGGATGACCGCATCCGTTTCCACATTTGCTTGACTCGCGATATCAATCATATTGTATATATATTCTTGATATGTCTCATCACGTTTTTTCTTTCGTTCCATCAATTTCTTATGGATCGTGCCACTATTCACTGTCTGTGAAAATTCGTTTTTAAGGGCTTCCTTGAAACTAAACCACGATCTATCACATTTTTCATGTCTTACAAATATTTTAGCAGATCCCCTTAACAATCTCTTTGCATAGATTATTTTTTGGACAGTTGTCCATCCACACAATGCACTTGAATCTTCAAATTCTTCCAGCCATCGATGAATCGATATTTCATTATCTCCAGAGAAAAATGGAATTGTTTCTTCAACATCTCTAAACGTTAGCAATGTTTCACGGGTGTCCACTTTCTCCATTTGTCCGCTGGATGTCATCGTAACGTAATGTTTTCTTTCGCTGGTAACGTCGGTATCACAATCACTGTCGTCTTCACGCTCGGCTTCCAAAGTTAAAGCGGCTTGAAGTCGCGTCACCAGATCGGCTTTGTTTCCGGATTTCTTTAATTTCCGTTTTCCCAACTCTTGTTTCAAGCTATCACTTGTCATATTTTCTAATTGACTAGTTAGCTTAGATGCCTCGGTGGTAATATTTGCTTCAGATTTTCCTTGAGACGAAGCCATGATATTATAGGCACGTACAAATACACTTCAAAGTTCACAAGTGTCCAACAATTTCACAAGCGATACACTGCTTTTCAAATTTCTCGCGATGATAGTCAGTTACTATCCCGGACGAGCCCCCAAAAATTATGTGGGATATTGGTGTTTGTAAAATGACTACTCACAAGAAACTATAAAAACAGTATATAGATATATGTATATTAAAAATAAAACACAAAGAAAATTAATATCAAAACACGCTCGGACGATTGACCGCACCTCGCAGGACCAATCGTGCGCTAAGTACTCTAAAAGTTCTCTTTCGGTTCTATTCAAAGTTCTCTTTCTTTCTATTGTCTTTCGACGACTGTCGTCTCTCGGAAAAGGCGTCGAGGTCGAAGCCTTCGCAACACACACACATTCACACACACATGCCGATTCTTAAAACTAAACAGTCTTATGCTGTATCTCAACCGAAACAGTTTTGAAAACCTCGCCCGGACGGCGCCGAGGTCGCGCGACGGGGTTTTGCTTGCGTTTCGTCGCGAGTCGTTTCGCCCGACACTACACATTCATTGTTCTACTTGTCGAAAATTACAAATAATTTCCGATAAAGGATTAACCATTGGGGCTCATTGTTCACTAAACTTGAAGAACAAAAAATTGTCGAATTGTACTGTTTGGATGCTTTGCATATATGTTTCTTAGACTATATAGAAGCAATATATAAAATGATTTCAACCGTCTACCTTTTCCATTCATTGTTCTACTTGTCGAAAGTTACAAATAATTTCCGTCAAGGGATTAACAATGGGGATCGTAGTTTACTTAAACTTGAAGAACAAAAAATTGGCGAATTGTACTGTTTGGATGCTTTGCATATATGTTTCTTAGACTATTTAGAAGCAATATATACAATGATTTCAACAGTCTACCTGTTCCATTCATTGTTCTACTTGTCGAAATTTACAAATAATTTCCGATAAAGAATTAACCATTGGGGCTCATTGTTCACTTAAACTTGAAGAACAAAAAATTGGCGAATTGTACTGTTTGGATGCTTTGCATATATGTTTCTTAGACTATATGGAAGCAATATATACAAAGATTTCAACCGTCTACCTGTTCCATTCATTGTTCTACTTGTCGAAAGTTACAAATAATTTCCGATAAAGGATTAACCATTGGGGCTCATTGTTCACTTAAACTTGAAGAACAAAAAATTGGCGAATGGTACTGTTTGGATGCTTTGCATATATGTTTCTTATACTATATAGAAGCAACATATACAAAGATTTCAATCGTCTACCTGTTCCATTCACTGTTCTACTTGTCGAAAATTACAAATAATTTCCGATAATGGATTAACAATGGGGCTCATTGTTCACTTAAACTTGAAGAACAACAAATTGGCGAATTGTACTGTTTGGATGCTTTGCATATATGTTTCGTAGACTATATAGAAGCAATATTTACAAATATTTCAACCGTCTAACTGTTCCATTCATTGTTCTACTTGTCGAAAATTACAAATAATTTCCGATAAAGTATTAACCATTGGTGCTCATTGTTCACTTAAACTTGAAGAACAAAAAATTGGCGAATGGTACTGTTTGGATGCTTTGCATATATGTTTCTTAGACTATATAGAAGCAATATATACAAAGATTTCAACCATCTACCTGTTCCATTCATTGTTCTACTTGTCGAAAGTTACAAATAATTTCCGATAACGGATTAACCATTGGGGCTCAATGTTCACTTAAACTTGAAGAACAAAAAATTGGCGAATTGTACTGTTTGGATGCTTTGCATATATGTTTCTTATACTATATAGAAGCAATATATACAAAGATTTCAACCGTCTACCTGTTCCATTCACTGTTCTACTTGTCGAAAGTTACAAATAATTTCCGTTAAGGGATTAACAATGGGGATCGTAGTTCACTTAAACTTGAAGAACAAAAAATTGGCGAATTGTACTGTTTGGATGCTTTGCGTACATGTTTCTTAGACTATATGGAAGCAATATATACAAAGATTTCAACCGTCTACGTGTTCCAATCATTGTTCTACTTGTCGAAATTTACAAATAATTTCCTTTAAAGGATTAACAATGGGGCTCGTTGTTCACTTAAACTTGAAGAACAAAAAAGTGCCGTATTGTACTGTTTGGATGCTTTGCATATATGTTTCTTAGACTATAAAGAAGCAATATATACATTGATTTCAACCGCCTACCTGTTCCATTCATTGTTCTACTTGTCGCAAGTTACAAATAATTTCCGTTAAAGTATTAACAATGGGGCTCGTAGTTCCCTTAAACTTGAAGATCAAATAATAGGCGAATTTTACTGTTTGGATGATTTGCATATATGTTTGTTAGACTATATAAAAGCAATATATACAAAGATTTCAACCGTCTACCTGTTCCATTCATTGTTCTACTTGTCGAAAGTTACAAATAATTTCCGTTAAGGGATTAACAATGGGGATCGTAGTTTACTTAAACTTGAAGAACAAGAAATTGGCGAATTGTACTGTTTGGATGATTAGCATATATGATTCTTAGAATATATAGAAGCAATATATACAATGATATCAACAGTCTACCTGTTCCATTCATTGTTCTACTTGTCGAAAGTTACAAATAATTTCCTTTAAAGGATTAACAATGGAGCTCGCAGTTCACTTAAACTTGAAGAACAAAAAATTGGCGAATGGTACTGTTTGGATGCTTTGCATATATGTTTCTTATTCTATATAGAATCAATAGATACAAAGATTTCAACCGTCTACCTGTTCCATTCAATGTTCTACTTGTCGAAAGTTACAAATAATTTCCGATAAAGGATTAACAATGGGGCTCATTGTTCACTTAAACTTGAAGAACAAAAAATTGGCGAATGGTACTGTTTGGATGCTTTGCATATATGTTTCTTAGACTATATGGAAGCAATATATACAAAGATTTCAACCGTCTGCGTGTTCCAATCATTGTTCTACTTGTAGAAAGTTACAATTAATTTCCGTTAAAGGATTAACAATGGGGCTCGTAGTTCACTTAAACTTGAAGAACGAAAAATTGGCGAATTGTACTGTTTGGATGCTTTGCATATATGTTTCGTAGGTTATATAGAAGCAATATATACAATGATTTCAACCGTCTACCTGATCCATTCATTGTTCTACTTGTCGAAATTTACAAATAATTTCCTTTAAAGGATTAACAATGGGGCTCGTTGTTCACTTAAACTTGAAGAACAAAAAATTGGCGAATGGTACTGTTTGGATGCTTTGCATATATGTTTCTTAGATTATATAGAAGCAATATATACAAAGATTTCAACCGTCTACCTGTTCCATTCATTGCTCTACTTGTCGAAAATTACAAATAATTTCCGATAAAGGATTAACCATTGGGGCTCATTGTTCACTAAACTTGAAGAACAAAAAATTGTCGAATTGTACTGTTTGGATGCTTTGCATATATGTTTCTTAGACTATATAGAAGCAATATATAAAATGATTTCAACCGTCTACCTTTTCCATTCATTGTTCTACTTGTCGAAAGTTACAAATAATTTCCGTCAAGGGATTAACAATGGGGATCGTAGTTTACTTAAACTTGAGGAACAAAAAATTGGCGAATTGTACTGTTTGGATGCTTTGCATATATGTTTCTTAGACTATTTAGAAGCAATATATACAATGATTTCAACAGTCTACCTGTTCCATTCATTGTTCTACTTGTCGAAATTTACAAATAATTTCCGATAAAGAATTAACCATTGGGGCTCATTGTTCACTTAAACTTGAAGAACAAAAAATTGGCGAATTGTACTGTTTGGATGCTTTGCATATATGTTTCTTAGACTATATAGAAGCAATATATACAAAGATTTCAACCGTCTACCTGTTCCATTCATTGTTCTACTTGTCGAAAGTTACAAATAATTTCCTTTAAAGGATTAACAATGGGGCTCGTAGTTCACTTAAACATGAAGAACAAAAAATTGGCGAATGGTACTGTTTGGATGCTTTGCATATATGTTTCTTAGACTATATAGAAGCAATATATACAAAGATTTCAACCGTCTACCTGTTCCATTCATTGTTCTACTTGTCGAAAGTTACAAATAATTTCCGTTAAAGGATTAACAATGGGGCTCGTAGTTCACTTAAACTTGAAGTACAAAAAATTGGCGAATAGTACTGTTTGGATGCGTTGCATATATGTTTCGTAGACTATATAGAAGCAATATATACAAATATTTCAACCGTCTAACTGTTCCATTCATTGTTCTACTTGTCGAAAATTACAAATAATTTCCGATAAAGGATTAACAATGGGGATCGTAGTTCACTTAAACTTGAAGAACAAAAAATTGGCGAATTGTACTGTTTGGATGCTTTGCGTACATGTTTCTTAGACTATATGGAAGCAATATATACAAAGATTTCAACCGTCTACCTGTTCCATTCACTGTTCTACTTGTCGAAAGTTACAAATAATTTCCGGTAAGGGATTAACAATGGGGATCGTAGTTTACTTAAACTTGAAGAACAAAAAATTGGCGAATTGTACTGTTTGGATGCTTTGCATAAATGTTTCTTAGACTATATAGAAGCAATATATACAATGATTTCAACAGTCTACCTGTTCCATTCATTGTTCTATTTGTCGAAAGTTATAAATAATTTCCTTTAAAGGATTAACAATGGGGCTCATTGTTCACTTAAACTTGAAGAACAAAAAATTGGCGAATTGTACTGTTTGGATGCTTTGCATATTTGTTTCTTATACTATATAGAAGCAATATATACAATGATTTCAACAGTCTACCTGTTCCATTCATTGTTCTACTTGTCGAAATTTACAAATAATTTCCGATAAAGGATTAACCATTGGGGCTCATTGTTCACTTAAACTTGAAGAACAAAAAATTGGCGAATTGTACTGTTTGGATGCTTTGCATATATGTTTCTTAGACTATATGGAAGCAATATATACAAAGATTTCAACCGTCTACCTGTTCCATTCATTGTTCTACTTGTCGAAAGTTACAAATAATTTCCGATAAAGGATTAACCATTGGGGCTCATTGTTCACTTAAACTTGAAGAACAAAAAATTGGCGAATGGTACTGTTTGGATGCTTTGCATATATGTTTCTTATACTATATAGAAGCAACATATACAAAGATTTCAATCGTCTACCTGTTCCATTCACTGTTCTACTTGTCGAAAATTACAAATAATTTCCGATAATGGATTAACAATGGGGCTCATTGTTCACTTAAACTTGAAGAACAACAAATTGGCGAATTGTACTGTTTGGATGCTTTGCATATATGTTTCGTAGACTATATAGAAGCAATATTTACAAATATTTCAACCGTCTAACTGTTCCATTCATTGTTCTACTTGTCGAAAATTACAAATAATTTCCGATAAAGTATTAACCATTGGTGCTCATTGTTCACTTAAACTTGAAGAACAAAAAATTGGCGAATGGTACTGTTTGGATGCTTTGCATATATGTTTCTTAGACTATATAGAAGCAATATATACAAAGATTTCAACCATCTACCTGTTCCATTCATTGTTCTACTTGTCGAAAGTTACAAATAATTTCCGATAACGGATTAACCATTGGGGCTCAATGTTCACTTAAACTTGAAGAACAAAAAATTGGCGAATTGTACTGTTTGGATGCTTTGCATATATGTTTCTTATACTATATAGAAGCAATATATACAAAGATTTCAACCGTCTACCTGTTCCATTCACTGTTCTACTTGTCGAAAGTTACAAATAATTTCCGTTAAGGGATTAACAATGGGGATCGTAGTTCACTTAAACTTGAAGAACAAAAAATTGGCGAATTGTACTGTTTGGATGCTTTGCGTACATGTTTCTTAGACTATATGGAAGCAATATATACAAAGATTTCAACCGTCTACGTGTTCCAATCATTGTTCTACTTGTCGAAATTTACAAATAATTTCCTTTAAAGGATTAACAATGGGGCTCGTTGTTCACTTAAACTTGAAGAACAAAAAAGTGCCGTATGGTACTGTTTGGATGCTTTGCATATATGTTTCTTAGACTATAAAGAAGCAATATATACATTGATTTCAACCGCCTACCTGTTCCATTCATTGTTCTACTTGTCGCAAGTTACAAATAATTTCCGTTAAAGTATTAACAATGGGGCTCGTAGTTCCCTTAAACTTGAAGATCAAATAATAGGCGAATTTTACTGTTTGGATGATTTGCATATATGTTTGTTAGACTATATAAAAGCAATATATACAAAGATTTCAACCGTCTACCTGTTCCATTCATTGTTCTACTTGTCGAAAGTTACAAATAATTTCCGTTAAGGGATTAACAATGGGGATCGTGGTTTACTTAAACTTGAAGAACAAGAAATTGGCGAATTGTACTGTTTGGATGATTAGCATATATGATTCTTAGAATATATAGAAGCAATATATACAATGATATCAACAGTCTACCTGTTCCATTCATTGTTCTACTTGTCGAAAGTTACAAATAATTTCCTTTAAAGTATTAACAATGGAGCTCGCAGTTCACTTAAACTTGAAGAACAAAAAATTGGCGAATGGTACTGTTTGGATGCTTTGCATATATGTTTCTTATTCTATATAGAATCAATAGATACAAAGATTTCAACCGTCTACCTGTTCCATTCAATGTTCTACTTGTCGAAAGTTACAAATAATTTCCGATAAAGGATTAACAATGGGGCTCATTGTTCACTTAAACTTGAAGAACAAAAAATTGGCGAATGGTACTGTTTGGATGCTTTGCATATATGTTTCTTAGACTATATGGAAGCAATATATACAAAGATTTCAACCGTCTGCGTGTTCCAATCATTGTTCTACTTGTAGAAAGTTACAATTAATTTCCGTTAAAGGATTAACAATGGGGCTCGTAGTTCACTTAAACTTGAAGAACGAAAAATTGGCGAATTGTACTGTTTGGATGCTTTGCATATATGTTTCGTAGGTTATATAGAAGCAATATATACAATGATTTCAACCGTCTACCTGATCCATTCATTGTTCTACTTGTCGAAATTTACAAATAATTTCCTTTAAAGGATTAACAATGGGGCTCGTTGTTCACTTAAACTTGAAGAACAAAAAATTGGCAAATGGTACTGTTTGGATGCTTTGCATATATGTTTCTTAGATTATATAGAAGCAATATATACAAAGATTTCAACCGTCTACCTGTTCCATTCACTGTTCTACTTGTCGAAAGTTACAAATAATTTCCGTTAAGGGATTAACAATGGGGATCGTAGTTTACTTAAACTTGAAGAACAAGAAATTGGCGAATTGTACTGTTTGGATGCTTTGCATATATGTTTCGTAGACTATATAGAAGCAATATATACAATGATTTCAACCGTCTAAATGATCCATTCGATGTTCTACTTGTTGAAATTTACAAATAATTTCCGTTTCATGATTATCAATGGGCCTCGTTGTTCACTTAAACTTGAAGAACAAAAAATTGGCGACTGGTACTGTTTGGATGCTTTGCATATATGTTTCTTAGACTATATAGAAGCAATATATAAAAAGATTTCAACCGTGTACCAGTTCCATTCATTGTTCTACTTGTCGAAAGTTACAAATAATTTCCGTTAAGGGATTAACAATGGGGATCGTAGTTTACTTAAACTTGAAGAACAAAAAATTGGCGAATTGTACTGTTTGGATGCTTTGCATATATGTTTCTTAGACTATATAGACGCAATATATACAAGAATTTCAACCGTCTACCTGTTCCATTCATTGTTCCACTTGTCGAAAGTTGCAAATAATTACCGATAAAGGATTAACCATTGGGGCTCATTGTTCACTTAAACTTGAAGAACAAAAAATTGGCGAATTGTACTGTTTGGACGCTTTGCATATATGTTTCTTGGACTATATAGAAGCAATATATACAATGATTTCAACAGTCTACCTGTTCCATTCATTGTTCATCTTGTCGAAAGTTACAAATAATTTCCGTTTCATGATTATCAATGGGCCTCGTTGTTCACTTAATCTTGAAGAACAAAAAATTGGCGACTGGTACTGTGTGACGATGCTTTGCATATATGTTTCTTAGACTATATAGAAGCAATATATACAAAGATTTCAACCGTGTACCAGTTCCATTCATTGTTCTACTTGTCGAAAGTTACAAATAATTTCCGTTTCATGAATATCAATGGGCCTCGTTGTTCACTTAAACTTGAAGAACAAAAAATTGGCGACTGGTACTGCTTGGATGCTTTGCATATATGTTTCTTAGACTATAAAGACGCAATATATACAAGGATTTCAACCGTCTACCTGTTCCATTCATTGTTCTACTTGTCGAAAGTTACAAATAATTTCCGTTAAGGGATTAACAATGGGGATCGTAGTTTACTTAAACTTGAAGAACAAGAAATGGGCGAATTGTACTGTTAGGATGCTTTGCATATATGTTTCGTAGACTATATAGAAGCAATATATACAATGATTTCAACCGTCTAAATGATCCATCCATTGTTCTACTTGTCGAAATTTACAAATAATTTCCGTTAAGGGATTAACAATGGGGATCGTAATTTACTTAAACTTGAAGAACAAAAAATTGGCGTATTGTACTGTTTAGATGCTTCGCATATAGATTTCTTAGACTATATAGAAGCAACATATACAAAGATTTCAACCGTCTACCTGTTCTATTCATTGTTCATCTTGTCGAAAGTTACAAATAATTTCCGTTTCATGATTATCAATGGGCCTCGTTGTTCACTTAATCTTGAAGAACAATAAAATTGGCGACTGGTACTGTTTGGATGCTTTGCATATATGTTTCTTAGACTATATAGAAGCAATATATACAAAGATTTCAACCATCTACCTGTTCCATTCATTGTTCTACTTGTCGAAAGTTACAAATAATTTCCGTCAAGGGATTAACAATGGGGCTCATTGTTCACTTAAACTTGAAGAACAAATAATTGGCGACTGGTACTGTTTGGATGCTTTGCATATATGTCTCTTAGACTATATAGAAGCAATATATAAAAAGATTTCAACCGTGTACCAGTTCCATTCATTGTTCTACTTGTCGAAATTTACAAATAATTTCCGTTTCATGAATATCAATGGGCCTCGTTGTTCACTTAAACTTGAAGAACAAAAAATTGGCGACTGGAACTGTTTGGATGCTTTGCATTTATGTTTCTTAGACTATAAAGACGCAATATATACAAGGATTTCAACCGTCTACCTGTTCCATTCATTGTTCTACTTGTCGAAAGTTACAAATAATTTCCGTTAAGGGATTAACAATGGGGATCGTAGTTTACTTAAACTTGAAGAACAAGAAATTGGCGAATTGTACTGTTAGGATGTTTTGCATATTAGTTTCGTAGACTATATAGAAGCAATATATACAATGATTTCAACCGTCTAAATGATCCATTCATTGTTCTACTTGTCGAAATTTACAAATAATTTCCGTTTCATGATTATCAATGGGCCTCGTTGTTCACTTAAACTTGAAGAACAAAAAATTGGCGACTGGTACTGTTTGGATGCTTTGCATATATGTTTCTTAGACTATATAGAAGCAATATATAAAAAGATTTCAACCGTGTACCAGTTCCATTCATTGTTCCACTTGTCGAAAGTTACAAATAATTTCCGTTAAGGGATTAACAATGGGGATCGTAGTTTACTTAAACTTGAAGAACAAAAAATTGGCGAATTGTACTGTTTGGATGCTTTGCATATATGTTTCTTAGACTATAAAGACGCAATATATACAAGGATTTCAACCGTCTACCTGTTCCATTCATTGTTCTACTTGTCGAAAGTTACAAATAATTTCCGTTAAGGGATTAACAATGGGGATCGTAATTTACTTAAACTTGAAGAACAAAAAATTGGCGTATTGTACTGTTTAGATGCTTCGCATATAGGTTTCTTAGACTATATAGAAGCAACATATACAAAGATTTCAACCGTCTACCTGTTCTATTCATTGTTCATCTTGTCGAAAGTTACAAATAATTTCCGTTTCATGATTATCAATGGGCCTCGTTGTTCACTTAATCTTGAAGAACAAAAAATTGGCGACTGGTACTGTTTGGATGCTTTGCATATATGTTTCTTAGACTATATAGAAGCAATATATACAAAGATTTCAACCATCTACCTGTTCCATTCATTGTTCTACTTGTCGAAAGTTACAAATAATTTCCGATAACGGATTAACCATTGGGGCTCCTTGTTCACTTAAACTTGAAGAACAAAAAATTGGCGAATTGTACTGTTTGGATGCTTTGCATATATGTTTCTTATACTATATAGAAGCAATATATACAAAGATTTCAACCGTCTACCTGTTCCATTCACTGTTCTACTTGTCGAAAGTTACAAATAATTTCCGTCAAGGGATTAACAATGGGGCTCATTGTTCACTTAAACTTGAAGAACAAATAATTGGCGACTGGTACTGTTTGGATGCTTTGCATATATGTCTCTTAGACTATATAGAAGCAATATATAAAAAGATTTCAACCGTGTACCAGTTCCATTCATTGTTCTACTTGTAGAAATTTACAAATAATTTCCGTTTCATGAATATCAATGGGCCTCGTTGTTCACTTAAACTTGAAGAACAAGAAATTGGCGACTGGTACTGTTTGGATGCTTTGCATATATGTTTCTTAGACTATAAAGACGCAATATATACAAGGATTTCAACCGTCTACCTGTTCCATTCATTGTTCTACTTGTCGAAAGTTACAAATAATTTCCGTTAAGGGATTAACAATGGGGATCGTAGTTTACTTAAACTTGAAGAACAAGAAATTGGCGAATTGTACTGTTAGGATGTTTTGCATATATGTTTCGTAGACTATATAGAAGCAATATATACAATGATTTCAACCGTCTAAATGATCCATTCATTGTTCTACTTGTCGAAATTTACAAATAATTTCCGTTTCATGATTATCAATGGGCCTCGTTGTTCACTTAAACTTGAAGAACAAAAAATTGGCGACTGGTACTGTTTGGATGCTTTGCATATATGTTTCTTAGACTATATAGAAGCAATATATACAAAGATTTCAACCGTCTACGTGTTCCAATCATTGTTCAACTTGTCGAAAGTTACAAATAATTTCCGTTAAGGGATTAACAATGGGGCTCGTAGTTCACTTAAATTTGAAGAACAAAAAATTGGCGAATTGTACTGTTTGGATGCTTTGCATATATGTTTCTTAGACTATTTAGAAGCAATATATAGAAAGATTTCACCCGTCTACCTGTACTATTCATTGTTCTACTTGTCGAAAATTACAAATAATTTCCGATAAAGGATTAACCATTGGGGCTCATTGTTCACTAAACTTGAAGAACAAAAAATTGTCGAATTGTACTGTTTGGATGCTTTACATATATGTTTCTTAGACTATATAGAAGCAATATATACAAAGATTTCAAGCGTCTACCTGTTCCATTCATTGTTCTACTTGTCGAAAGTTACAAATAATTTCCGTTAAAGTATTAACAATGGGGCTCGTAGTTCACTTAAACTTGGAGATCAAATAATTGGCGAATTGTACTGTTTGGATGATATGCAGATATGTTTCTTAGACTATTTAGAAGCAATATATACAAAGATTTCAACCGTCTACCTGTTCCATTCATTGTTCTACTTGTCGAAAGTTACAAATAATTTCATTTAAAGGATTAACAATGGGGCTCGTTGTTCACTTAAACTTGAAGAACAATAAATTGGCGAATTGTACTGTTTGGATGCTTTGCATATATGTTTCTTAGACTATATAGAAGCAATATATACAAAGATTTCAACCGTCTACCTGTTCCATTCATTGTTCTACTTGTCGAAAGTTACAATTAATTTCCGTTAAAGGATTAACAATGGGGCTCGTCGTTCACTTAAACTTGAAGAACAAAAAATTGGCGAATGGTACTGTTTGGATGCTTTGCATATATGTTTCTTAGACTATATAGAAGCAATATATACATTGATTTCAACCGGCTACCAGTTCCATTCATTGTTCTACTTCTCGCAAGTTAGAAATAATTTCCGTGAAAGTATTAACAATGGGGCTCGTAGTTCACTTAAACTTGAAGAACAAAAAATTGGCGAATGGTACTGCTTGGATGCTTTGCATATATGTTTCTTAGATTATATAGAAGCAATATATACAAAGATTTCAACCGTCTACCTGTTCCATTCATTGTTCTACTTGTCGAAAATTACAAATAATTTCCGATAAAGGATTAACCATTGGGGCTCATTGTTCACTCAACTTGAAGAACAAAAAATTGTCGAATTGTACTGTTTGGATGCTTTGCATATATGTTTCTTAGACTATATAGAAGCAATATATACAAAGATTTCAACCGGCTACCTGTTCCATTCATTGTTCTACTTGTCGAAATTTACAAATAATTTCCGATAAAGGATTAACCATTGGGTCTCATTGTTCACTCAACTTGAAGAACAAAAAATTGTCGAATTGTACTGTTTGGATGCTTTGCATATTTGTTTCTTAGACTATATAGAAGCAATATATACAAATATTTCAACCGTCTACGTCTTCCAATCATTGTTCTACTTGTAGAAAGCTACAATTAATTTCCGTTAAAGGATTAACAATGGGGATCGTAGTTTACTTAAACTTGAAGAACAAAAAATTGGCGTATTGTACTGTTTAGATGCTTCGCATATAGGTTTCTTAGACTATATAGAAGCAACATATACAAAGATTTCAACCGTCTACCTGTTCTATTCATTGTTCATCTTGTCGAAAGTTACAAATAATTTCCGTTTCATGATTATCAATGGGCCTCGTTGTTCACTTAAACTTGAAGAACAAAAAATTGGCGACTGGTACTGTTTGGATGCTTTGCATATATGTTTCTTAGACTATATAGAAGCAATATATAAAAAGATTTCAACCGTCTACCAGTTCCATTCATTGTTCTACTTGTCGAAAGTTACAAATAATTTCCGTTAAGGGATTAACAATGGGGATCGTAGTTTACTTAAACGTGAAGAACAAAAAATTGGCGAATTGTACTGTTTGGATGCTTTGCATATATGTTTCTTAGACTATATAGAAGCAATATATACAAAGATTTCAACCGTCTACCTGTTCTATTCATTGTTCATCTTGTCGAAAGTTACAAATAATTTCCGATACAGGATTAACCATTGGGGCTCATTGTTCACTTAAACTTGAAGAACAAAAAATTGGCGAATTGTACTGTTTGGATGCTTTGCATATATGTTTCCGATACTATATAGAATCAATATATACAAAGATTTCAACCGTCTACCTGTTCCATTCACTGTTCTACTTGTCGAAAGTTACAAATAATTTCCGTTAAGGGATTAACAATGGGGATCGTAGTTTACTTAAACTTGAAGAACAAGAAATTGGCGAATTGTACTGTTTGGATGCTTTGCATATATGTTTCGTAGACTATATAGAAGCAATATATACAATGATTTCAATCGTCTAAATGATCCATTCGTTGTTCTACTTGTTGAAATTTACAAATAATTTCCGTTTCATGATTATCAATGGGCCTCGTTGTTCACTTAAACTTGAAGAACAAAAAATTGGCGACTGGTACTGTTTGGATGCTTTGCATATATGTTTCTTAGACTATATAGAAGCAATATATAAAAAGATTTCAACCGTGTACCAGTTCCATTCATTGTTCTACTTGTCGAAAGTTACAAATAATTTCCGTTAAGGGATTAACAATGGGGATCGTAGTTTACTTAAACTTGAAGAACAAAAAATTGGCGAATTGTACTGTTTGGATGCTTTGCATATATGTTTCTTAGACTATATAGACGCAATATATACAAGAATTTCAACCGTCTACCTGTTCCATTCGTTGTTCTACTTGTCGAAAGTTGCAAATAATTACCGATAAAGGATTAACCATTGGGGCTCATTGTTCACTTAAACTTGAAGAACAAAAAATTGGCGAATTGTACTGTTTGGACGCTTTGCATATATGTTTCTTGGACTATATAGAAGCAATATATACAATGATTTCAACAGTCTACCTGTTCCATTCATTGTTCTACTTGTCGAAATTTACAAATAATTTCCGATAAAGTATTAACAATGGGGCTCATTGTTCACTTAAACTTGAAGAACAAAAAATTGGCGACTGGTACTGTTTAGATGCTTTGCATATATGTCTCTTAGACTATACAGAAGCAATATATAAAAAGATTTCAACCGTGTACCAGTTCCATTCATTGTTCTACTTGTCGAAAGTTACAAATAATTTCCGTTTCATGAATATCAATGGGCCTCGTTGTTCACTTAAACTTGAAGAACAAAAAATTGGCGACTGGTACTGTTTGGATGCTTTGCATATATATTTCTTAGACTATAAAGACGCAATATATACAAGGATTTCAACCGTCTACCTGTTCCATTCATTGTTCTACTTGTCGAAAGTTACAAATAATTTCCGTTAAGGGATTAACAATGGGGATCGTAGTTTACTTAAACTTGAAGAACAAGAAATTGGCGAATTGTACTGTTAGGATGCTTTGCATATATGTTTCGTAGACTATATAGAAGCAATATATACAATGATTTCAACCGTCTAAATGATCCATTCATTGTTCTACTTGTCGAAATTTACAAATAATTTCCGTTTCATGATTATCAATGGGCCTCGTTGTTCACTTAAACTTGAAGAACAAAAAATTGGCGACTGGTACTGTTTGGATGCTTTGCATATATGTTTCTTAGACTATATAGAAGCAATATATAAAAAGATTTCAACCGTGTACCAGTTCCATTCTTGTTCTACTTGTCGAAAGTTACAAATAATTTCCGTTAAGGGATTAACAATGGGGATCGTAGTTTACTTAAACTTGAAGAACAAAAAATTGGCGAATTGTACTGTTTGGATGCTTTGCATATATGTTTCTTAGACTATAAAGACGCAATATATACAAGGATTTCAGCCGTCTACCTGTTCCATTCATTGTTCTACTTGTCGAAAGTTACAAATAATTTCCGTTAAGGGATTAACAATGGGGATCGTAATTTACTTAAACTTGAAGAACAAAAAATTGGCGTATTGTACGGTTTAGATGCTTCGCATATAGGTTTCTTAGACTATATAGAAGCAACATATACAAAGATTTCAACCGTCTACCTGTTCTATTCATTGTTCATCTTGTCGAAAGTTACAAATAATTTCCGTTTCATGATTATCAATGGGCCTCGTTTTTCACTTAATCTTGAAGAACAATAAAATTGGCGACTGGTACTGTTTGGATGCTTTGCATATATGTTTCTTAGACTATATAGAAGCAATATATACAAAGATTTCAACCATCTACCTGTTCCATTCATTGTTCTACTTGTCGAAAGTTACAAATAAGTTCCGATAACGGATTAACCATTGGGGCTCATTGTTCACTTAAACTTGAAGAACAAAAAATTGGCGAATTGTACTGTTTGGATGCTTTGCATATATGTTTCTTATACTATATAGAAGCAATATATACAAAGATTTCAACCGTCTACCTGTTCCATTCACTGTTCTACTTGTCGAAATTTACAAATAATTTCCGAAAACGGATTAACCATTGGGGCTCCTTGTTCACTTAAACTTGAAGAACAAAAAATTGGCGAATTGTACTGTTTGGATGCTTTACATATATGTTTCTTATACTATATAGAAGCAATATATACAAAGATTTCAACCGTCTACCTGTTCCATTCACTGTTCTACTTGTCAAAAGTTACAAATAATTTCCTTTAAAGGATTAACAATGGGGCTCGTTGTTCACTTAAACTTGAAGAACAAAAAAGTGGCGTATGGTACTGTTTAGATGCTTTGCATATATGTCTCTTAGACTATACAGAAGCAATATATAAAAAGATTTCAACCGTGTACCAGTTCCATTCATTGTTCTACTTGTCGAAAGTTACAAATAATTTCCGTTTCATGAATATCAATGGGCCTCGTTGTTCACTTAAACTTGAAGAACAAAAAATTGGCGACTGGTACTGTTTGGATGCTTTGCATATATATTTCTTAGACTATAAAGACGCAATATATATAAGGATTTCAACCGTCTACCTGTTCCATTCATTGTTCTACTTGTCGAAAGTTACAAATAATTTCCGTTAAGGGATTAACAATGGGGATCGTAGTTTACTTAAACTTGAAGAACAAGAAATTGGCGAATTGTACTGTTAGGATGCTTTGCATATATGTTTCGTAGACTATATAGAAGCAATATATACAATGATTTCAACCGTCTAAATGATCCATTCATTGTTCTACTTGTCGAAATTTACAAATAATTTCCGTTTCATGATTATCAATGGGCCTCGTTGTTCACTTAAACTTGAAGAACAAAAAATTGGCGACTGGTACTGTTTGGATGCTTTGCATATATGTTTCTTAGACTATATAGAAGCAATATATAAAAAGATTTCAACCGTGTACCAGTTCCATTCATTGTTCTACTTGTCGAAAGTTACAAATAATTTCCGTTAAGGGATTAACAATGGGGATCGTAGTTTACTTAAACTTGAAGAACAAAAAATTGGCGAATTGTACTGTTTGGATGCTTTGCATATATGTTTCTTAGACTATAAAGACGCAATATATACAAGGATTTCAGCCGTCTACCTGTTCCATTCATTGTTCTACTTGTCGAAAGTTACAAATAATTTCCGTTAAGGGATTAACAATGGGGATCGTAATTTACTTAAACTTGAAGAACAAAAAATTGGCGTATTGTACTGTTTAGATGCTTCGCATATAGGTTTCTTAGACTATATAGAAGCAACATATACAAAGATTTCAACCGTCTACCTGTTCTATTCATTGTTCATCTTGTCGAAAGTTACAAATAATTTCCGTTTCATGATTATCAATGGGCCTCGTTGTTCACTTAATCTTGAAGAACAATAAAATTGGCGACTGGTACTGTTTGGATGCTTTGCATATATGTTTCTTAGACTATATAGAAGCAATATATACAAAGATTTCAACCATCTACCTGTTCCATTCATTGTTCTACTTGTCGAAAGTTACAAATAATTTCCGATAACGGATTAACCATTGGGGCTCCTTGTTCACTTAAACTTGAAGAACAAAAAATTGGCGACTGGTACTGTTTAGATGCTTTGCATATATGTCTCTTAGACTATACAGAAGCAATATATAAAAAGATTTCAACCGTGTACCAGTTCCATTCATTGTTCTACTTGTCGAAAGTTACAAATAATTTCCGTTTCATGAATATCAATGGGCCTCGTTGTTCACTTAAACTTGAAGAACAAAAAATTGGCGACTGGTACTGTTTGGATGCTTTGCATATATATTTCTTAGACTATAAAGACGCAATATATACAAGGATTTCAACCGTCTACCTGTTCCATTCATTGTTCTACTTGTCGAAAGTTACAAATAATTTCCGTTAAGGGATTAACAATGGGGATCGTAGTTTACTTAAACTTGAAGAACAAGAAATTGGCGAATTGTACTGTTAGGATGCTTTGCATATATGTTTCGTAGACTATATAGAAGCAATATATACAATGATTTCAACCGTCTAAATGATCCATTCATTGTTCTACTTGTCGAAATTTACAAATAATTTCCGTTTCATGATTATCAATGGGCCTCGTTGTTCACTTAAACTTGAAGAACAAAAAATTGGCGACTGGTACTGTTTGGATGCTTTGCATATATGTTTCTTAGACTATATAGAAGCAATATATAAAAAGATTTCAACCGTGTACCAGTTCCATTCTTGTTCTACTTGTCGAAAGTTACAAATAATTTCCGTTAAGGGATTAACAATGGGGATCGTAGTTTACTTAAACTTGAAGAACAAAAAATTGGCGAATTGTACTGTTTGGATGCTTTGCATATATGTTTCTTAGACTATAAAGACGCAATATATACAAGGATTTCAGCCGTCTACCTGTTCCATTCATTGTTCTACTTGTCGAAAGTTACAAATAATTTCCGTTAAGGGATTAACAATGGGGATCGTAATTTACTTAAACTTGAAGAACAAAAAATTGGTGTATTGTACGGTTTAGATGCTTCGCATATAGGTTTCTTAGACTATATAGAAGCAACATATACAAAGATTTCAACCGTCTACCTGTTCTATTCATTGTTCATCTTGTCGAAAGTTACAAATAATTTCCGTTTCATGATTATCAATGGGCCTCGTTTTTCACTTAATCTTGAAGAACAATAAAATTGGCGACTGGTACTGTTTGGATGCTTTGCATATATGTTTCTTAGACTATATAGAAGCAATATATACAAAGATTTCAACCATCTACCTGTTCCATTCATTGTTCTACTTGTCGAAAGTAACAAATAAGTTCCGATAACGGATTAACCATTGGGGCTCATTGTTCACTTAAACTTGAAGAACAAAAAATTGGCGAATTGTACTGTTTGGATGCTTTGCATATATGTTTCTTATACTATATAGAAGCAATATATACAAAGATTTCAACCGTCTACCTGTTCCATTCACTGTTCTACTTGTCGAAATTTACAAATAATTTCCGAAAACGGATTAACCATTGGGGCTCCTTGTTCACTTAAACTTGAAGAACAAAAAATTGGCGAATTGTACTGTTTGGATGCTTTGCATATATGTTTCTTATACTATATAGAAGCAATATATACAAAGATTTCAACCGTCTACCTGTTCCATTCACTGTTCTACTTGTCAAAAGTTACAAATAATTTCCTTTAAAGGATTAACAATGGGGCTCGTTGTTCACTTAAACTTGAAGAACAAAAAAGTGGCGTATGGTACTGTTTAGATGCTTTGCATATATGTCTCTTAGACTATACAGAAGCAATATATAAAAAGATTTCAACCGTGTACCAGTTCCATTCATTGTTCTACTTGTCGAAAGTTACAAATAATTTCCGTTTCATGAATATCAATGGGCCTCGTTGTTCACTTAAACTTGAAGAACAAAAAATTGGCGACTGGTACTGTTTGGATGCTTTGCATATATATTTCTTAGACTATAAAGGCGCAATATATATAAGGATTTCAACCGTCTACCTGTTCCATTCATTGTTCTACTTGTCGAAAGTTACAAATAATTTCCGTTAAGGGATTAACAATGGGGATCGTAGTTTACTTAAACTTGAAGAACAAGAAATTGGCGAATTGTACTGTTAGGATGCTTTGCATATATGTTTCGTAGACTATATAGAAGCAATATATACAATGATTTCAACCGTCTAAATGATCCATTCATTGTTCTACTTGTCGAAATTTACAAATAATTTCCGTTTCATGATTATCAATGGGCCTCGTTGTTCACTTAAACTTGAAGAACAAAAAATTGGCGACTGGTACTGTTTGGATGCTTTGCATATATGTTTCTTAGACTATATAGAAGCAATATATAAAAAGATTTCAACCGTGTACCAGTTCCATTCATTGTTCTACTTGTCGAAAGTTACAAATAATTTCCGTTAAGGGATTAACAATGGGGATCGTAGTTTACTTAAACTTGAAGAACAAAAAATTGGCGAATTGTACTGTTTGGATGCTTTGCATATATGTTTCTTAGACTATAAAGACGCAATATATACAAGGATTTCAGCCGTCTACCTGTTCCATTCATTGTTCTACTTGTCGAAAGTTACAAATAATTTCCGTTAAGGGATTAACAATGGGGATCGTAATTTACTTAAACTTGAAGAACAAAAAATTGGCGTATTGTACTGTTTAGATGCTTCGCATATAGGTTTCTTAGACTATATAGAAGCAACATATACAAAGATTTCAACCGTCTACCTGTTCTATTCATTGTTCATCTTGTCGAAAGTTACAAATAATTTCCGTTTCATGATTATCAATGGGCCTCGTTGTTCACTTAATCTTGAAGAACAATAAAATTGGCGACTGGTACTGTTTGGATGCTTTGCATATATGTTTCTTAGACTATATAGAAGCAATATATACAAAGATTTCAACCATCTACCTGTTCCATTCATTGTTCTACTTGTCGAAAGTTACAAATAATTTCCGATAACGGATTAACCATTGGGGCTCCTTGTTCACTTAAACTTGAAGAACAAAAAATTGGCGAATTGTACTGTTTGGATGCTTTGCATATATGTTTCTTATACTATATAGAAGCAATATATACAAAGATTTCAACCGTCTACCTGTTCCATTCACTGTTCTACTTGTCGAAAGTTACAAATAATTTCCGTCAAGGGATTAACAATGGGGCTCATTGTTCACTTAAACTTGAAGAACAAATAATTGGCGACTGGTACTGTTTGGATGCTTTGCATATATGTCTCTTAGACTATATAGAAGCAATATATAAAAAGATTTCAACCGTGTACCAGTTCCATTCATTGTTCTACTTGTCGAAATTTACAAATAATTTCCGTTTCATGAATATCAATGGGCCTCGTTGTTCACTTAAACTTGAAGAACAAAAAATTGGCGACTGGTACTGTTTGGATGCTTTGCATATATGTTTCTTAGACTATAAAGACGCAATATATACAAGGATTTCAACCGTCTACCTGTTCCATTCATTGTTCTACTTGTCGAAAGTTACAAATAATTTCCGTTAAGGGATTAACAATGGGGATCGTAGTTTACTTAAACTTGAAGAACAAGAAATTGGCGAATTGTACTGTTAGGATGTTTTGCATATATGTTTCGTAGACTATATAGAAGCAATATATACAATGATTTCAACCGTCTAAATGATCCATTCATTGTTCTACTTGTCGAAATTTACAAATAATTTCCGTTTCATGATTATCAATGGGCCTCGTTGTTCACTTAAACTTGAAGAACAAAAAATTGGCGACTGGTACTGTTTGGATGCTTTGCATATATGTTTCTTAGACTATATAGAAGCAATATATAAAAAGATTTCAACCGTCTACCAGTTCCATTCATTGTTCCACTTGTCGAAAGTTACAAATAATTTCCGTTAAGGGATTAACAATGGGGATCGTAGTTTACTTAAACTTGAAGAACAAAAAATTGGCGAATTGTACTGTTTGGATGCTTTGCATATATGTTTCTTAGACTATAAAGACGCAATATATACAAGGATTTCAACCGTCTACCTGTTCCATTCATTGTTCTACTTGTCGAAAGTTACAAATAATTTCCGTTAAGGGATTAACAATGGGGATCGTAATTTACTTAAACTTGAAGAACAAAAAATTGGCGTATTGTACTGTTTAGATACTTCGCATATAGGTTTCTTAGACTATATAGAAGCAACATATACAAAGATTTCAACCGTCTACCTGTTCTATTCATTGTTCATCTTGTCGAAAGTTACAAATAATTTCCGTTTCATGATTATCAATGGGCCTCGTTGTTCACTTAATCTTGAAGAACAAAAAATTGGCGACTGGTACTGTTTGGATGCTTTGCATATATGTTTCTTAGACTATATAGAAGCAATATATACAAAGATTTCAACCATCTACCTGTTCCATTCATTGTTCTACTTGTCGAAAGTTACAAATAAGTTCCGATAACGGATTAACCATTGGGGCTCATTGTTCACTTAAACTTGAAGAACAAAAAATTGGCGAATTGTACTGTTTGGATGCTTTGCATATATGTTTCTTATACTATATAGAAGCAATATATACAAAGATTTCAACCGTCTACCTGTTCCATTCACTGTTCTACTTGTCGAAATTTACAAATAATTTCCGAAAACGGATTAACCATTGGGGCTCCTTGTTCACTTAAACTTGAAGAACAAAAAATTGGCGCATTGTACTGTTTGAATGCTTTGCATATATGTTTCTTATACTATATAGAAGCAATATATACAAAGATTTCAACCGTCTACCTGTTCCATTCACTGTTCTACTTGTCGAAAGTTACAAATAATTTCCTTTAAAGGATTAACAATGGGGCTCGTTGTTCACTTAAACTTGAAGAACAAAAAAGTGGCGTATGGTACTGTTTGGATGCTTTGCATATATGTTTCTTAGACTATGAAGAAGCAATATATACATTGATTTCAACCGTCTACCTGTTCCATTCATTGTTCAACTTGTCGCAAGTTACAAATAATTTCGTTTAAAGGATTAACAATGGGGCTCGTAGTTCACTTAAATTTGAAGAACAAAAAATTGGCGAATTGTACTGTTTGGATGCTTTGCATATATGTTTCTTAGACTATTTAGAAGCAATATATAGAAAGATTTCACCCGTCTACCTGTACTATTCATTGTTCTACTTGTCGAAAATTACAAATAATTCCCGATAAAGGATTAACCATTGGGGCTCATTGTTCACTTAAACTTGAAGAACAAAAAATTGGCGAATGGTACTGTTTGGATGCTTTGCATATATGTTTCTTAGACTATATGGAAGCAATAAATACAAAGATTTCAACCGTCTACGTGTTCCAATCATTGTTCTACTTGTAGAAAGTTACAATTAATTTCCATTAAAGGATTAACAATGGGGCTCGTAGTTCACTTAAACTTAAAGAACAAAAAATTGGCGAATTGTACTGTTTCGATGCTTTGCATATATGTTTCTTAGACTATTTAGAAGCAATATATAGAAAGATTTCACCCGTCTACCAGTACTATTCATTGTTCTACTTGTAGAAAGTTACAAATAATTTCCATTTCATGATTATCAATGGGGCTCGCTGTTCACTTAAACTTGAAGATCAAAAAATTGGCGATTGTTACTGTTTAGATGCTTTGCATATCGGTTTCTTAGACTATATATAAGCAATATATACAAAGATTTCAACCGTCTACGTGTTCCATTCATTGTTCTACTTGTCGAAAATTTTAAGTAATTTCCGATAAAGGATTAACCATTGGGGCTCATTGTTCACTTAAACTTGAAGAACAAAAAATTGGCGAATGGTACTGTTTGGATGCTTTGCGTACATGTTTCTTAGACTATATGGAAGCAATATATACAAATATTTCAACCGTCTACGTCTTCCAATCATTGTTCTACTTGTAGAAAGCTACAATTAATTTCCGTTAAAGGATTAACAATGGGGCTCGTAGTTCACTTAAACTTGAAGAACAAAAAATTGGCGAATTGTACTGTTTGGATGCTTTGCATATATGTTTCGTAGTTTATATAGAAGCAATATATACAAAGATTTCAACCGTCTAAGTCTTCCAAACATTGTTCTACTTGTAGAAAGTTACAATTAATTTCCGTTAAAGGATTAACAATGGGGCTCATTGTTCACTTAAACTTGAAGAACAGAAAATTGGCGAATGGTACTGTTTGGATGCTTTGCATATATGTTTCTTAGACTATATGGAAGCAATATATACAAAGATTTCAACCGTCTACGTGTTCCAATCATTGTTCTACTTGTCGAAAATTACAAATAATTTCCGATAAAGGATTAACCATTGGGGCTCATTGTTCACTTAAACTTGAAGAACAAAAAATTGGCGAATTGTACTGTTTGGATGCTTTGCATATTTGTTTCTTAGACTATATGGAAGCAATATATACTATGATATCCATCGTCAACCTGTTCCATTCATTGTTCTACTTCTCGCAAGTTAGAAATAATTTCCGTGAAAGTATTAACAATGGGGCTCGTAGTTCACTTAAACTTGAAGAACAAAAAATTGGCGAATGGTACTGCTTGGATGCTTTGCATATATGTTTCTTAGATTATATAGAAGCAATATATACAAAGATTTCAACCGTCTACCTGTTCCATTCATTGTTCTACTTGTCGAAAATTACAAATAATTTCCGATAAAGGATTAACCATTGGGGCTCATTGTTCACTCAACTTGAAGAACAAAAAATTGTCGAATTGTACTGTTTGGATGCTTTGCATATATGTTTCTTAGACTATATAGAAGCAATATATACAAAGATTTCAACCGGCTACCTGTTCCATTCATTGTTCTACTTGTCGAAATTTACAAATAATTTCCGATAAAGGATTAACCATTGGGTCTCATTGTTCACTCAACTTGAAGAACAAAAAATTGTCGAATTGTACTGTTTGGATGCTTTGCATATTTGTTTCTTAGACTATATAGAAGCAATATATACAAATATTTCAACCGTCTACGTCTTCCAATCATTGTTCTACTTGTAGAAAGCTACAATTAATTTCCGTTAAAGGATTAACAATGGGGATCGTAGTTTACTTAAACTTGAAGAACAAAAAATTGGCGAATTGTACTGTTTGGATGCTTTGCATATATGTTTCTTAGACTATATAGAAGCAATATATACAAAGATTTCAACCGTCTACCTGTTCTATTCATTGTTCATCTTGTCGAAAGTTACAAATAATTTCCGTTTCATGATTATCAATGGGCCTCGTTGTTCACTTAAACTTGAAGGACAAAAAATTGGCGACTGGTACTGTTTGGATGCTTTGCATATATGTTTCTTATACTATATAGAAGCAATAGATACAAAGATTTCAACCGTCTACCTGTTCCATTCAATGTTCTACTTGTCGAAAGTTACAAATAATTTCCGATACAGGATTAACCATTGGGGCTCATTGTTCACTTAAACTTGAAGAACAAAAAATTGGCGAATTGTACTGTTTGGATGCTTTGCATATATGTTTCCGATACTATATAGAATCAATATATACAAAGATTTCAACCGTCTACCTGTTCCATTCACTGTTCTACTTGTCGAAAGTTACAAATAATTTCCGTTAAGGGATTAACAATGGGGATCGTAGTTTACTTAAACTTGAAGAACAAGAAATTGGCGAATTGTACTGTTTGGATGCTTTGCATATATGTTTCGTAGACTATATAGAAGCAATATATACAATGATTTCAATCGTCTAAATGATCCATTCGTTGTTCTACTTGTTGAAATTTACAAATAATTTCCGTTTCATGATTATCAATGGGCCTCGTTGTTCACTTAAACTTGAAGAACAAAAAATTGGCGACTGGTACTGTTTGGATGCTTTGCATATATGTTTCTTAGACTATATAGAAGCAATATATAAAAAGATTTCAACCGTGTACCAGTTCCATTCATTGTTCTACTTGTCGAAAGTTACAAATAATTTCCGTTAAGGGATTAACAATGGGGATCGTAGTTTACTTAAACTTGAAGAACAAAAAATTGGCGAATTGTACTGTTTGGATGCTTTGCATATATGTTTCTTAGACTATATAGACGCAATATATACAAGAATTTCAACCGTCTACCTGTTCCATTCGTTGTTCTACTTGTCGAAAGTTGCAAATAATTACCGATAAAGGATTAACCATTGGGGCTCATTGTTCACTTAAACTTGAAGAACAAAAAATTGGCGAATTGTACTGTTTGGACGCTTTGCATATATGTTTCTTGGACTATATAGAAGCAATATATACAATGATTTCAACTGTCTACCTGTTCCATTCATTGTTCTACTTGTCGAAATTTACAAATAATTTCCGATAAAGTATTAACAATGGGGCTCATTGTTCACTTAAACTTGAAGAACAAAAAATTGGCGACTGGTACTGTTTAGATGCTTTGCATATATGTCTCTTAGACTATACAGAAGCAATATATAAAAAGATTTCAACCGTGTACCAGTTCCATTCATTGTTCTACTTGTCGAAAGTTACAAATAATTTCCGTTTCATGAATATCAATGGGCCTCGTTGTTCACTTAAACTTGAAGAACAAAAAATTGGCGACTGGTACTGTTTGGATGCTTTGCATATATATTTCTTAGACTATAAAGACGCAATATATACAAGGATTTCAACCGTCTACCTGTTCCATTCATTGTTCTACTTGTCGAAAGTTACAAATAATTTCCGTTAAGGGATTAACAATGGGGATCGTAGTTTACTTAAACTTGAAGAACAAGAAATTGGCGAATTGTACTGTTAGGATGCTTTGCATATATGTTTCGTAGACTATATAGAAGCAATATATACAATGATTTCAACCGTCTAAATGATCCATTCATTGTTCTACTTGTCGAAATTTACAAATAATTTCCGTTTCATGATTATCAATGGGCCTCGTTGTTCACTTAAACTTGAAGAACAAAAAATTGGCGACTGGTACTGTTTGGATGCTTTGCATATATGTTTCTTAGACTATATAGAAGCAATATATAAAAAGATTTCAACCGTGTACCAGTTCCATTCTTGTTCTACTTGTCGAAAGTTACAAATAATTTCCGTTAAGGGATTAACAATGGGGATCGTAGTTTACTTAAACTTGAAGAACAAAAAATTGGCGAATTGTACTGTTTGGATGCTTTGCATATATGTTTCTTAGACTATAAAGACGCAATATATACAAGGATTTCAGCCGTCTACCTGTTCCATTCATTGTTCTACTTGTCGAAAGTTACAAATAATTTCCGTTAAGGGATTAACAATGGGGATCGTAATTTACTTAAACTTGAAGAACAAAAAATTGGCGTATTGTACGGTTTAGATGCTTCGCATATAGGTTTCTTAGACTATATAGAAGCAACATATACAAAGATTTCAACCGTCTACCTGTTCTATTCATTGTTCATCTTGTCGAAAGTTACAAATAATTTCCGTTTCATGATTATCAATGGGCCTCGTTTTTCACTTAATCTTGAAGAACAATAAAATTGGCGACTGGTACTGTTTGGATGCTTTGCATATATGTTTCTTAGACTATATAGAAGCAATATATACAAAGATTTCAACCATCTACCTGTTCCATTCATTGTTCTACTTGTCGAAAGTTACAAATAAGTTCCGATAACGGATTAACCATTGGGGCTCATTGTTCACTTAAACTTGAAGAACAAAAAATTGGCGAATTGTACTGTTTGGATGCTTTGCATATATGTTTCTTATACTATATAGAAGCAATATATACAAAGATTTCAACCGTCTACCTGTTCCATTCACTGTTCTACTTGTCGAAATTTACAAATAATTTCCGAAAACGGATTAACCATTGGGGCTCCTTGTTCACTTAAACTTGAAGAACAAAAAATTGGCGAATTGTACTGTTTGGATGCTTTGCATATATGTTTCTTATACTATATAGAAGCAATATATACAAAGATTTCAACCGTCTACCTGTTCCATTCACTGTTCTACTTGTCAAAAGTTACAAATAATTTCCTTTAAAGGATTAACAATGGGGCTCGTTGTTCACTTAAACTTGAAGAACAAAAAAGTGGCGTATGGTACTGTTTAGATGCTTTGCATATATGTCTCTTAGACTATACAGAAGCAATATATAAAAAGATTTCAACCGTGTACCAGTTCCATTCATTGTTCTACTTGTCGAAAGTTACAAATAATTTCCGTTTCATGAATATCAATGGGCCTCGTTGTTCACTTAAACTTGAAGAACAAAAAATTGGCGACTGGTACTGTTTGGATGCTTTGCATATATATTTCTTAGACTATAAAGACGCAATATATACAAGGATTTCAACCGTCTACCTGTTCCATTCATTGTTCTACTTGTCGAAAGTTACAAATAATTTCCGTTAAGGGATTAACAATGGGGATCGTAGTTTACTTAAACTTGAAGAACAAGAAATTGGCGAATTGTACTGTTAGGATGCTTTGCATATATGTTTCGTAGACTATATAGAAGCAATATATACAATGATTTCAACCGTCTAAATGATCCATTCATTGTTCTACTTGTCGAAATTTACAAATAATTTCCGTTTCATGATTATCAATGGGCCTCGTTGTTCACTTAAACTTGAAGAACAAAAAATTGGCGACTGGTACTGTTTGGATGCTTTGCATATATGTTTCTTAGACTATATAGAAGCAATATATAAAAAGATTTCAACCGTGTACCAGTTCCATTCATTGTTCTACTTGTCGAAAGTTACAAATAATTTCCGTTAAGGGATTAACAATGGGGATCGTAGTTTACTTAAACTTGAAGAACAAAAAATTGGCGAATTGTACTGTTTGGATGCTTTGCATATATGTTTCTTAGACTATAAAGACGCAATATATACAAGGATTTCAGCCGTCTACCTGTTCCATTCATTGTTCTACTTGTCGAAAGTTACAAATAATTTCCGTTAAGGGATTAACAATGGGGATCGTAATTTACTTAAACTTGAAGAACAAAAAATTGGCGTATTGTACTGTTTAGATGCTTCGCATATAGGTTTCTTAGACTATATAGAAGCAACATATACAAAGATTTCAACCGTCTACCTGTTCTATTCATTGTTCATCTTGTCGAAAGTTACAAATAATTTCCGTTTCATGATTATCAATGGGCCTCGTTGTTCACTTAATCTTGAAGAACAATAAAATTGGCGACTGGTACTGTTTGGATGCTTTGCATATATGTTTCTTAGACTATATAGAAGCAATATATACAAAGATTTCAACCATCTACCTGTTCCATTCATTGTTCTACTTGTCGAAAGTTACAAATAATTTCCGATAACGGATTAACCATTGGGGCTCCTTGTTCACTTAAACTTGAAGAACAAAAAATTGGCGAATTGTACTGTTTGGATGCTTTGCATATATGTTTCTTATACTATATAGAAGCAATATATACAAAGATTTCAACCGTCTACCTGTTCCATTCACTGTTCTACTTGTCGAAAGTTACAAATAATTTCCGTCAAGGGATTAACAATGGGGCTCATTGTTCACTTAAACTTGAAGAACAAATAATTGGCGACTGGTACTGTTTGGATGCTTTGCATATATGTCTCTTAGACTATATAGAAGCAATATATAAAAAGATTTCAACCGTGTACCAGTTCCATTCATTGTTCTACTTGTCGAAATTTACAAATAATTTCCGTTTCATGAATATCAATGGGCCTCGTTGTTCACTTAAACTTGAAGAACAAAAAATTGGCGACTGGTACTGTTTGGATGCTTTGCATATATGTTTCTTAGACTATAAAGACGCAATATATACAAGGATTTCAACCGTCTACCTGTTCCATTCATTGTTCTACTTGTCGAAAGTTACAAATAATTTCCGTTAAGGGATTAACAATGGGGATCGTAGTTTACTTAAACTTGAAGAACAAGAAATTGGCGAATTGTACTGTTAGGATGTTTTGCATATATGTTTCGTAGACTATATAGAAGCAATATATACAATGATTTCAACCGTCTAAATGATCCATTCATTGTTCTACTTGTCGAAATTTACAAATAATTTCCGTTTCATGATTATCAATGGGCCTCGTTGTTCACTTAAACTTGAAGAACAAAAAATTGGCGACTGGTACTGTTTGGATGCTTTGCATATATGTTTCTTAGACTATATAGAAGCAATATATAAAAAGATTTCAACCGTCTACCAGTTCCATTCATTGTTCCACTTGTCGAAAGTTACAAATAATTTCCGTTAAGGGATTAACAATGGGGATCGTAGTTTACTTAAACTTGAAGAACAAAAAATTGGCGAATTGTACTGTTTGGATGCTTTGCATATATGTTTCTTAGACTATAAAGACGCAATATATACAAGGATTTCAACCGTCTACCTGTTCCATTCATTGTTCTACTTGTCGAAAGTTACAAATAATTTCCGTTAAGGGATTAACAATGGGGATCGTAATTTACTTAAACTTGAAGAACAAAAAATTGGCGTATTGTACTGTTTAGATACTTCGCATATAGGTTTCTTAGACTATATAGAAGCAACATATACAAAGATTTCAACCGTCTACCTGTTCTATTCATTGTTCATCTTGTCGAAAGTTACAAATAATTTCCGTTTCATGATTATCAATGGGCCTCGTTGTTCACTTAATCTTGAAGAACAAAAAATTGGCGACTGGTACTGTTTGGATGCTTTGCATATATGTTTCTTAGACTATATAGAAGCAATATATACAAAGATTTCAACCATCTACCTGTTCCATTCATTGTTCTACTTGTCGAAAGTTACAAATAAGTTCCGATAACGGATTAACCATTGGGGCTCATTGTTCACTTAAACTTGAAGAACAAAAAATTGGCGAATTGTACTGTTTGGATGCTTTGCATATATGTTTCTTATACTATATAGAAGCAATATATACAAAGATTTCAACCGTCTACCTGTTCCATTCACTGTTCTACTTGTCGAAATTTACAAATAATTTCCGAAAACGGATTAACCATTGGGGCTCCTTGTTCACTTAAACTTGAAGAACAAAAAATTGGCGCATTGTACTGTTTGAATGCTTTGCATATATGTTTCTTATACTATATAGAAGCAATATATACAAAGATTTCAACCGTCTACCTGTTCCATTCACTGTTCTACTTGTCGAAAGTTACAAATAATTTCCTTTAAAGGATTAACAATGGGGCTCGTTGTTCACTTAAACTTGAAGAACAAAAAAGTGGCGTATGGTACTGTTTGGATGCTTTGCATATATGTTTCTTAGACTATGAAGAAGCAATATATACATTGATTTCAACCGTCTACCTGTTCCATTCATTGTTCAACTTGTCGCAAGTTACAAATAATTTCGTTTAAAGGATTAACAATGGGGCTCGTAGTTCACTTAAATTTGAAGAACAAAAAATTGGCGAATTGTACTGTTTGGATGCTTTGCATATATGTTTCTTAGACTATTTAGAAGCAATATATAGAAAGATTTCACCCGTCTACCTGTACTATTCATTGTTCTACTTGTCGAAAATTACAAATAATTCCCGATAAAGGATTAACCATTGGGGCTCATTGTTCACTTAAACTTGAAGAACAAAAAATTGGCGAATGGTACTGTTTGGATGCTTTGCATATATGTTTCTTAGACTATATGGAAGCAATAAATACAAAGATTTCAACCGTCTACGTGTTCCAATCATTGTTCTACTTGTAGAAAGTTACAATTAATTTCCATTAAAGGATTAACAATGGGGCTCGTAGTTCACTTAAACTTAAAGAACAAAAAATTGGCGAATTGTACTGTTTCGATGCTTTGCATATATGTTTCTTAGACTATTTAGAAGCAATATATAGAAAGATTTCACCCGTCTACCAGTACTATTCATTGTTCTACTTGTAGAAAGTTACAAATAATTTCCATTTCATGATTATCAATGGGGCTCGCTGTTCACTTAAACTTGAAGATCAAAAAATTGGCGATTGTTACTGTTTAGATGCTTTGCATATCGGTTTCTTAGACTATATATAAGCAATATATACAAAGATTTCAACCGTCTACGTGTTCCATTCATTGTTCTACTTGTCGAAAATTTTAAGTAATTTCCGATAAAGGATTAACCATTGGGGCTCATTGTTCACTTAAACTTGAAGAACAAAAAATTGGCGAATGGTACTGTTTGGATGCTTTGCGTACATGTTTCTTAGACTATATGGAAGCAATATATACAAATATTTCAACCGTCTACGTCTTCCAATCATTGTTCTACTTGTAGAAAGCTACAATTAATTTCCGTTAAAGGATTAACAATGGGGCTCGTAGTTCACTTAAACTTGAAGAACAAAAAATTGGCGAATTGTACTGTTTGGATGCTTTGCATATATGTTTCGTAGTTTATATAGAAGCAATATATACAAAGATTTCAACCGTCTAAGTCTTCCAAACATTGTTCTACTTGTAGAAAGTTACAATTAATTTCCGTTAAAGGATTAACAATGGGGCTCATTGTTCACTTAAACTTGAAGAACAGAAAATTGGCGAATGGTACTGTTTGGATGCTTTGCATATATGTTTCTTAGACTATATGGAAGCAATATATACAAAGATTTCAACCGTCTACGTGTTCCAATCATTGTTCTACTTGTCGAAAATTACAAATAATTTCCGATAAAGGATTAACCATTGGGGCTCATTGTTCACTTAAACTTGAAGAACAAAAAATTGGCGAATTGTACTGTTTGGATGCTTTGCATATTTGTTTCTTAGACTATATGGAAGCAATATATACTATGATATCCATCGTCAACCTGTTCCATTCATTGTTCTACTTCTCGCAAGTTAGAAATAATTTCCGTGAAAGTATTAACAATGGGGCTCGTAGTTCACTTAAACTTGAAGAACAAAAAATTGGCGAATGGTACTGCTTGGATGCTTTGCATATATGTTTCTTAGATTATATAGAAGCAATATATACAAAGATTTCAACCGTCTACCTGTTCCATTCATTGTTCTACTTGTCGAAAATTACAAATAATTTCCGATAAAGGATTAACCATTGGGGCTCATTGTTCACTCAACTTGAAGAACAAAAAATTGTCGAATTGTACTGTTTGGATGCTTTGCATATATGTTTCTTAGACTATATAGAAGCAATATATACAAAGATTTCAACCGGCTACCTGTTCCATTCATTGTTCTACTTGTCGAAATTTACAAATAATTTCCGATAAAGGATTAACCATTGGGTCTCATTGTTCACTCAACTTGAAGAACAAAAAATTGTCGAATTGTACTGTTTGGATGCTTTGCATATTTGTTTCTTAGACTATATAGAAGCAATATATACAAATATTTCAACCGTCTACGTCTTCCAATCATTGTTCTACTTGTAGAAAGCTACAATTAATTTCCGTTAAAGGATTAACAATGGGGATCGTAGTTTACTTAAACTTGAAGAACAAAAAATTGGCGAATTGTACTGTTTGGATGCTTTGCATATATGTTTCTTAGACTATATAGAAGCAATATATACAAAGATTTCAACCGTCTACCTGTTCTATTCATTGTTCATCTTGTCGAAAGTTACAAATAATTTCCGTTTCATGATTATCAATGGGCCTCGTTGTTCACTTAAACTTGAAGGACAAAAAATTGGCGACTGGTACTGTTTGGATGCTTTGCATATATGTTTCTTATACTATATAGAAGCAATAGATACAAAGATTTCAACCGTCTACCTGTTCCATTCAATGTTCTACTTGTCGAAAGTTACAAATAATTTCCGATACAGGATTAACCATTGGGGCTCATTGTTCACTTAAACTTGAAGAACAAAAAATTGGCGAATTGTACTGTTTGGATGCTTTGCATATATGTTTCCGATACTATATAGAATCAATATATACAAAGATTTCAACCGTCTACCTGTTCCATTCACTGTTCTACTTGTCGAAAGTTACAAATAATTTCCGTTAAGGGATTAACAATGGGGATCGTAGTTTACTTAAACTTGAAGAACAAGAAATTGGCGAATTGTACTGTTTGGATGCTTTGCATATATGTTTCGTAGACTATATAGAAGCAATATATACAATGATTTCAATCGTCTAAATGATCCATTCGTTGTTCTACTTGTTGAAATTTACAAATAATTTCCGTTTCATGATTATCAATGGGCCTCGTTGTTCACTTAAACTTGAAGAACAAAAAATTGGCGACTGGTACTGTTTGGATGCTTTGCATATATGTTTCTTAGACTATATAGAAGCAATATATAAAAAGATTTCAACCGTGTACCAGTTCCATTCATTGTTCTACTTGTCGAAAGTTACAAATAATTTCCGTTAAGGGATTAACAATGGGGATCGTAGTTTACTTAAACTTGAAGAACAAAAAATTGGCGAATTGTACTGTTTGGATGCTTTGCATATATGTTTCTTAGACTATATAGACGCAATATATACAAGAATTTCAACCGTCTACCTGTTCCATTCGTTGTTCTACTTGTCGAAAGTTGCAAATAATTACCGATAAAGGATTAACCATTGGGGCTCATTGTTCACTTAAACTTGAAGAACAAAAAATTGGCGAATTGTACTGTTTGGACGCTTTGCATATATGTTTCTTGGACTATATAGAAGCAATATATACAATGATTTCAACTGTCTACCTGTTCCATTCATTGTTCTACTTGTCGAAATTTACAAATAATTTCCGATAAAGTATTAACAATGGGGCTCATTGTTCACTTAAACTTGAAGAACAAAAAATTGGCGACTGGTACTGTTTAGATGCTTTGCATATATGTCTCTTAGACTATACAGAAGCAATATATAAAAAGATTTCAACCGTGTACCAGTTCCATTCATTGTTCTACTTGTCGAAAGTTACAAATAATTTCCGTTTCATGAATATCAATGGGCCTCGTTGTTCACTTAAACTTGAAGAACAAAAAATTGGCGACTGGTACTGTTTGGATGCTTTGCATATATATTTCTTAGACTATAAAGACGCAATATATACAAGGATTTCAACCGTCTACCTGTTCCATTCATTGTTCTACTTGTCGAAAGTTACAAATAATTTCCGTTAAGGGATTAACAATGGGGATCGTAGTTTACTTAAACTTGAAGAACAAGAAATTGGCGAATTGTACTGTTAGGATGCTTTGCATATATGTTTCGTAGACTATATAGAAGCAATATATACAATGATTTCAACCGTCTAAATGATCCATTCATTGTTCTACTTGTCGAAATTTACAAATAATTTCCGTTTCATGATTATCAATGGGCCTCGTTGTTCACTTAAACTTGAAGAACAAAAAATTGGCGACTGGTACTGTTTGGATGCTTTGCATATATGTTTCTTAGACTATATAGAAGCAATATATAAAAAGATTTCAACCGTGTACCAGTTCCATTCTTGTTCTACTTGTCGAAAGTTACAAATAATTTCCGTTAAGGGATTAACAATGGGGATCGTAGTTTACTTAAACTTGAAGAACAAAAAATTGGCGAATTGTACTGTTTGGATGCTTTGCATATATGTTTCTTAGACTATAAAGACGCAATATATACAAGGATTTCAGCCGTCTACCTGTTCCATTCATTGTTCTACTTGTCGAAAGTTACAAATAATTTCCGTTAAGGGATTAACAATGGGGATCGTAATTTACTTAAACTTGAAGAACAAAAAATTGGCGTATTGTACGGTTTAGATGCTTCGCATATAGGTTTCTTAGACTATATAGAAGCAACATATACAAAGATTTCAACCGTCTACCTGTTCTATTCATTGTTCATCTTGTCGAAAGTTACAAATAATTTCCGTTTCATGATTATCAATGGGCCTCGTTTTTCACTTAATCTTGAAGAACAATAAAATTGGCGACTGGTACTGTTTGGATGCTTTGCATATATGTTTCTTAGACTATATAGAAGCAATATATACAAAGATTTCAACCATCTACCTGTTCCATTCATTGTTCTACTTGTCGAAAGTTACAAATAAGTTCCGATAACGGATTAACCATTGGGGCTCATTGTTCACTTAAACTTGAAGAACAAAAAATTGGCGAATTGTACTGTTTGGATGCTTTGCATATATGTTTCTTATACTATATAGAAGCAATATATACAAAGATTTCAACCGTCTACCTGTTCCATTCACTGTTCTACTTGTCGAAATTTACAAATAATTTCCGAAAACGGATTAACCATTGGGGCTCCTTGTTCACTTAAACTTGAAGAACAAAAAATTGGCGAATTGTACTGTTTGGATGCTTTGCATATATGTTTCTTATACTATATAGAAGCAATATATACAAAGATTTCAACCGTCTACCTGTTCCATTCACTGTTCTACTTGTCAAAAGTTACAAATAATTTCCTTTAAAGGATTAACAATGGGGCTCGTTGTTCACTTAAACTTGAAGAACAAAAAAGTGGCGTATGGTACTGTTTAGATGCTTTGCATATATGTCTCTTAGACTATACAGAAGCAATATATAAAAAGATTTCAACCGTGTACCAGTTCCATTCATTGTTCTACTTGTCGAAAGTTACAAATAATTTCCGTTTCATGAATATCAATGGGCCTCGTTGTTCACTTAAACTTGAAGAACAAAAAATTGGCGACTGGTACTGTTTGGATGCTTTGCATATATATTTCTTAGACTATAAAGACGCAATATATACAAGGATTTCAACCGTCTACCTGTTCCATTCATTGTTCTACTTGTCGAAAGTTACAAATAATTTCCGTTAAGGGATTAACAATGGGGATCGTAGTTTACTTAAACTTGAAGAACAAGAAATTGGCGAATTGTACTGTTAGGATGCTTTGCATATATGTTTCGTAGACTATATAGAAGCAATATATACAATGATTTCAACCGTCTAAATGATCCATTCATTGTTCTACTTGTCGAAATTTACAAATAATTTCCGTTTCATGATTATCAATGGGCCTCGTTGTTCACTTAAACTTGAAGAACAAAAAATTGGCGACTGGTACTGTTTGGATGCTTTGCATATATGTTTCTTAGACTATATAGAAGCAATATATAAAAAGATTTCAACCGTGTACCAGTTCCATTCATTGTTCTACTTGTCGAAAGTTACAAATAATTTCCGTTAAGGGATTAACAATGGGGATCGTAGTTTACTTAAACTTGAAGAACAAAAAATTGGCGAATTGTACTGTTTGGATGCTTTGCATATATGTTTCTTAGACTATAAAGACGCAATATATACAAGGATTTCAGCCGTCTACCTGTTCCATTCATTGTTCTACTTGTCGAAAGTTACAAATAATTTCCGTTAAGGGATTAACAATGGGGATCGTAATTTACTTAAACTTGAAGAACAAAAAATTGGCGTATTGTACTGTTTAGATGCTTCGCATATAGGTTTCTTAGACTATATAGAAGCAACATATACAAAGATTTCAACCGTCTACCTGTTCTATTCATTGTTCATCTTGTCGAAAGTTACAAATAATTTCCGTTTCATGATTATCAATGGGCCTCGTTGTTCACTTAATCTTGAAGAACAATAAAATTGGCGACTGGTACTGTTTGGATGCTTTGCATATATGTTTCTTAGACTATATAGAAGCAATATATACAAAGATTTCAACCATCTACCTGTTCCATTCATTGTTCTACTTGTCGAAAGTTACAAATAATTTCCGATAACGGATTAACCATTGGGGCTCCTTGTTCACTTAAACTTGAAGAACAAAAAATTGGCGAATTGTACTGTTTGGATGCTTTGCATATATGTTTCTTATACTATATAGAAGCAATATATACAAAGATTTCAACCGTCTACCTGTTCCATTCACTGTTCTACTTGTCGAAAGTTACAAATAATTTCCGTCAAGGGATTAACAATGGGGCTCATTGTTCACTTAAACTTGAAGAACAAATAATTGGCGACTGGTACTGTTTGGATGCTTTGCATATATGTCTCTTAGACTATATAGAAGCAATATATAAAAAGATTTCAACCGTGTACCAGTTCCATTCATTGTTCTACTTGTCGAAATTTACAAATAATTTCCGTTTCATGAATATCAATGGGCCTCGTTGTTCACTTAAACTTGAAGAACAAAAAATTGGCGACTGGTACTGTTTGGATGCTTTGCATATATGTTTCTTAGACTATAAAGACGCAATATATACAAGGATTTCAACCGTCTACCTGTTCCATTCATTGTTCTACTTGTCGAAAGTTACAAATAATTTCCGTTAAGGGATTAACAATGGGGATCGTAGTTTACTTAAACTTGAAGAACAAGAAATTGGCGAATTGTACTGTTAGGATGTTTTGCATATATGTTTCGTAGACTATATAGAAGCAATATATACAATGATTTCAACCGTCTAAATGATCCATTCATTGTTCTACTTGTCGAAATTTACAAATAATTTCCGTTTCATGATTATCAATGGGCCTCGTTGTTCACTTAAACTTGAAGAACAAAAAATTGGCGACTGGTACTGTTTGGATGCTTTGCATATATGTTTCTTAGACTATATAGAAGCAATATATAAAAAGATTTCAACCGTCTACCAGTTCCATTCATTGTTCCACTTGTCGAAAGTTACAAATAATTTCCGTTAAGGGATTAACAATGGGGATCGTAGTTTACTTAAACTTGAAGAACAAAAAATTGGCGAATTGTACTGTTTGGATGCTTTGCATATATGTTTCTTAGACTATAAAGACGCAATATATACAAGGATTTCAACCGTCTACCTGTTCCATTCATTGTTCTACTTGTCGAAAGTTACAAATAATTTCCGTTAAGGGATTAACAATGGGGATCGTAATTTACTTAAACTTGAAGAACAAAAAATTGGCGTATTGTACTGTTTAGATACTTCGCATATAGGTTTCTTAGACTATATAGAAGCAACATATACAAAGATTTCAACCGTCTACCTGTTCTATTCATTGTTCATCTTGTCGAAAGTTACAAATAATTTCCGTTTCATGATTATCAATGGGCCTCGTTGTTCACTTAATCTTGAAGAACAAAAAATTGGCGACTGGTACTGTTTGGATGCTTTGCATATATGTTTCTTAGACTATATAGAAGCAATATATACAAAGATTTCAACCATCTACCTGTTCCATTCATTGTTCTACTTGTCGAAAGTTACAAATAAGTTCCGATAACGGATTAACCATTGGGGCTCATTGTTCACTTAAACTTGAAGAACAAAAAATTGGCGAATTGTACTGTTTGGATGCTTTGCATATATGTTTCTTATACTATATAGAAGCAATATATACAAAGATTTCAACCGTCTACCTGTTCCATTCACTGTTCTACTTGTCGAAATTTACAAATAATTTCCGAAAACGGATTAACCATTGGGGCTCCTTGTTCACTTAAACTTGAAGAACAAAAAATTGGCGCATTGTACTGTTTGAATGCTTTGCATATATGTTTCTTATACTATATAGAAGCAATATATACAAAGATTTCAACCGTCTACCTGTTCCATTCACTGTTCTACTTGTCGAAAGTTACAAATAATTTCCTTTAAAGGATTAACAATGGGGCTCGTTGTTCACTTAAACTTGAAGAACAAAAAAGTGGCGTATGGTACTGTTTGGATGCTTTGCATATATGTTTCTTAGACTATATGGAAGCAATAAATACAAAGATTTCAACCGTCTACGTGTTCCAATCATTGTTCTACTTGTAGAAAGTTACAATTAATTTCCATTAAAGGATTAACAATGGGGCTCGTAGTTCACTTAAACTTAAAGAACAAAAAATTGGCGAATTGTACTGTTTCGATGCTTTGCATATATGTTTCTTAGACTATTTAGAAGCAATATATAGAAAGATTTCACCCGTCTACCAGTACTATTCATTGTTCTACTTGTAGAAAGTTACAAATAATTTCCATTTCATGATTATCAATGGGGCTCGCTGTTCACTTAAACTTGAAGATCAAAAAATTGGCGATTGTTACTGTTTAGATGCTTTGCATATCGGTTTCTTAGACTATATAGAAGCAACATATACAAAGATTACAACCGTCTACCTGTTCCATTCATTGTTCTACTTGTCGAAAATTACAAATAATTTCCGATAAAGGATTAACCATTGGGGCTCATTGTTCACTTAAACTTGAAGAACAAAAAATTGGCGAATGGTACTGTTTGGATGCTTTGCGCACATATTTCTTAGACTATATGGAAGCAATATATACAAAGATTTCAACCGTCTACGTGTTCCAATCATTGTTCAACTTGTCGAAATTTACAAATAATTTCGTTTAAAGGATTATCAATGGGGCTCGCTGTTCACTTAAACTTGAAGATCAAAAAATTGGCGATTGTTACTGTTTAGATGCTTTGCATATCGGTTTCTTAGACTATATAGAAGCAACATATACAAAGATTTCAACCGTCTACCTGTTCCAATCATTGATCAACTTTTCGAAATTTACAAATAATTTCCTTTAAAGGATTAACAATGGGGCTCGTTGTTCACTTAAACTTGAAGAACAAAAAATTGGGGAATGGTACTGTTTGGATGCTTTGCATATATGTTTCTTAGACTATATAGAAGCAATATATACATTGATTTCAACCGTCTACCTGTTCCATTCATTGTTCTACTTGTCGCAAGTTACAAATAATTTCCGTTAAAGTATTAACAATGGGGCTCGTAGTTCACTTAAACTTGAAGAACAAAAAATTGGCGAATTGTACTGTTTGGATGCTTTGCATATATGTTTTTTAGACTATATAGAAGCAATATATACAAAGATTTCAACCGGCTACCTGCACTAGTCATTATTCTACTTGTAGAAAGTTACAAATAATTTCCATTTCATGATTATCAATGGGGCTCGCTGTTCACATAAACTTGAACATCAAAAAATTGGCGAATGTTACTGTTTAGATGCTTTGCATATAGGTTTCTTAGACTATATAGAAGCAACATATTCATGGATTTCAACCGTCTACCTGCTCTATTCATTGTTCTTCTTGTCGAAAGTTACAAATAATTTGGGTTTCATGATTATCAATGGGCCTCGTTGTTCACTTAAACTTGAAGAACAAAAAATTGGCGACTGGTACTGTTTGGATGCTTTGCATATATGTTTTTTAGACTATTTAGAAGAAATATGTAGAAAGATTTCACAAGTCTACCTGTACTATTCATTGTTCTACTTGTCGAAAATTACAAATAATTTCCGATAAAGGATTAACCATTGGGGCTGATTGTTCACTTAAACTTGAAGAACAAAAAATTGGCGAATTGTACTGTTTGGATGCTTTGCATATATGTTTCGTAGTTTATATAGAAGCAATATATACAAAGATTTCAACCGTCTACCTGTTCCATTCATTGTTCTACTTGTCGAAATTTACAAATAATTTCCGTTAAGGGATTAACAATGGGGCTCGTAGTTCACTTAAACTTGAAGATGAAATAATTGGCGAATTGTACTGTTTGGATGCTTTGCATATATGTTTCTTAGATTATATAGAAGCAATATATACAAAGATTTCAACCGTCTACCTGTTCCATTCATTGTTCTACTTGTCGAAAATTACAAATAATTTCAGATAAAGGATTAACCATTGGGGCTCATTGTTCACTAAACTTGAAGAACAAAAAATTGGCGAATTGTACTGTTTGGATGCTTTGCATATATGTTTCTTAGTCTATATAGAAGCAATATTTACAATGATTTCAACAGTCTACCTGTTCCATT
>CAXDIW010000309.1:0-60000 GCA_963989415.1 Cerceris ruficornis | reverse complement strand
GAATAATCACACTTTTACCGATTCACTTCTACTTATTCTGACTGTACCATCGGATCCCGGACGAGCCCCCAAATGTAGGGATACTATTATTGATGGTAATGACAGTCGGGTTTGTACTAACGTTTATTAACTTAAAAAAAATATATAACAGGCACACAAAATGAAATAACAAAAATACGAATACGTTCTACACTCAAGCAATGGCGTTCTCAATCTCTCTCTGCACGCTTTTTCTGCCGTCTTCTCCAACTCTACTGTCTTTTGTTTTTTCCATTCCCTACTCCGCACCATGCTTTCTCGCTCTCTGTCCATCAAACACTCTCATTCACTCGCTCATTCGCTCTGCATTACCACATATATGCAAAGCATCCAAACAGTACAATTCGCCAATTTTTTGTTCTTCAAGTTTAAGTGAACTACGAGCCCCATTGTTAATCCTTTAACGGAAATTAATTGTAGCTTTCTACAAGTAGAACAATGATTGGAAGACGTAGACGGTTGAAATATTTGTATATATTGCTTCCATATAGTCTAAGAAACATGTACGCAAAGCATCCAAACAGTACCATTCGCCAATTTTTTGTTCTTCAAGTTTAAGTGAACAATGAGCCCCAATGGTTAATCCTTTATCGGAAATTACTTAAAATTTTCGACAAGTAGAACAATGAATGGAACAGGTAGACGGTTGAAATCTTTGTATATATTGCTTCTATATAATCTAAGAAACATATATTCAAAGCATCCAAACAGTACCATTCGCCAATTTTTTGTTCTTCAAGTTTAAGTGAACTACGAGCCCCATTGTTAATCCTTTAAAGGAAATTATTTGTAAATTTCGACAAGTAGAACAATGAATGGAACAGGTAGACTGTTGAAATCATTGTATATATTGCTTGTATATAGTCTAAGAAACATATCTGCAAATTATCCAAACAGTACAATTCGCCAATTATTTGATCTTCAAGTTTAAGTGAACTACGAGCCCCATTGTCAATCCTTTAAAGGAAATTATTTGTAAATTTCGACAAGTAGTACAATGAATGGATCAGGTACACGGTTGAAATCTTTGTATATATTGCTTCTATATAATCTAAGAAGCATATATGCAAAGCATCCAAACAGTACCATTCGCCAATTTTTCGTTCTTCAGGTTTAAGTGAACAATGAGCCCCATTGTTAATCCTTTATCGGAAATTATTTGTAACTTTCGACAAGTAGAACAATGAATGGAACTGGTAGACGGTTGAAATCTTTGTATATGTTGCTTCTATATAGTCTAAGAAACCTATATGCAAAGCATCTAAACAGTAACATTCGCCAATTTTTTGATCTTCAAGTTTAAGTGAACAATGAGCCCCATTGTTAATCCTTTATCGGAAATTATTTGTAACTTTCGACAAGTAGAACAATGAATGGAACAGGTAGACGGTTGAAATCTTTGTATATATTGCTTCTATATAGTCTAAGAAACATATATGCAAAGCATCCAAACAGTACAATTCGCCAATTTTTTGTCCTTCAAGTTTAAGTGAACAACGAGCCCCATTGTTAATCCTTTAAAGGAAATTATTTGTAAATTTCGAAAAGTTGATCAATGATTGGAACAGGTAGACGGTTGTAATCTTTGTATATGTTGCTTCTATATAGTCTAAGAAACCGATATGCAAAGCATCTAAACAGTAACAATCGCCAATTTTTTGATCTTCAAGTTTAAGTGAACAGCGAGCCCCATTGATAATCATGAAATGGAAATTATTTGTAACTTTCTACAAGTAGAACAATGAATAGTACTGGTAGACGGGTGAAATCTTTCTATATATTGCTTCTAAATAGTCTAAGAAACATATATGCAAAGCATCGAAACAGTACAATTCGCCAATTTTTTGTTCTTTAAGTTTAAGTGAACTACGAGCCCCAATGGTTAATCCTTTAATGGAAATTAATTGTAACTTTCTACAAGTAGAACAATGATTGGAACACGTAGACGGTTGAAATCTTTGTATTTATTGCTTCCATATAGTCTAAGAAACATATATGCAAAGCATCCAAACAGTACCATTCGCCAATTTTTTGATCTTCAAGTTTAAGTGAACAACGAGCTCCATTGATAATCATGAAATGGAAATTATTTGTAACTTTCTACAAGTAGAACAATGAATAGTACAGGTAGACGGGTGAAATCTTTCTATATATTGCTTCTATATAGTCTAAGAAACATATATGCAAAACATCCAAACAGTACCATTGGACAATTTTTTGTTCTTCAAGTTTAAGTGAACTACGAGCCCCATTGGTAAACATGAAACGGAAATTATTTGTAATTTTCTACAAGTAGAACAATGAATGGAACAGGTTGACGATGGATATCATAGTATATATTGCTTCCATATAGTCTAAGAAACATGTACGCAAAGCATCCAAACAGTACCATTCGCCATTTTTTGTTCTTCAAGTTTAAGTGAACAATGAGCCCCAATGGTTAATCCTTTATCGGAAATTATTTGTAATTTTCGACAAGTAGAACAATGATTGGAACACGTAGACGGTTGAAATCTTTGTATATATTGCTTCCATATAGTCTAAGAAACATATATGCAAAGCATCCAAACAGTACCATTCGCCAATTTTTTGTTCTTCAAGTTTAAGTGAACAATGAGCCCCATTGTTAATCCTTTAACGGAAATTAATTGTAACTTTCTACAAGTAGAACAATGTTTGGAAGACTTAGACGGTTGAAATCTTTGTATATATTGCTTCTATATAAACTACGAAACATATATGCAAAGCATCCAAACAGTACAATTCGCCAATTTTTTGTTCTTCAAGTTTAAGTGAAGTACGAGCCCCATTGTTAATCCTTTAACGGAAATTAATTGTAGCTTTCTACAAGTAGAACAATGATTGGAAGACGTAGACGGTTGAAATATTTGTATATATTGCTTCCATATAGTCTAAGAAACATGTACGCAAAGCATCCAAACAGTACCATTCGTTTTTTTTTTGTTCTTCAAGTTTAAGTGAACAATGAGCCCCAATGGTTAATCCTTTATCGGAAATTACTTAAAATTTTCGACAAGTAGAACAATGAATGGAACAGGTAGACGGTTGAAATCTTTGTATATATTGCTTCTTTATAGTATAAGAAACATATATGCAAAGCATCCAAACAGTACAATTCGCGAATTTATTGTTCTTCAAGTTTAAGTGAACAACGAGCCCCATTGTTAATCCTTTAAAGGAAATTATTTGTAAATTTCGACAAGTAGAACAATGAATGGATCAGGTAGACGGTTGAAATCATTGTATATATTGCTTCTATATAGCCTACGAAACATATATGCAAAGCATCCAAACAGTACAATTCGCCAATTTTTTGTTCTTCAAGTTTAAGTGAACAACGAGCCCCGTAGTTAATCCTTTAACGGAAATTATTTGTAAATTTCGACAAGTAGAACAATGATTGGAACACGTAGACGGTTGAAATCTTTGTATATATTGCTTCCATATAGTCTAAGAAACATGTACGCAAAGCATCCAAACAGTACCATTCGCCAATTTTTTGTTCTTCAAGTTTAAGTGAACTACGAGCCCCATTGTTAATCCCTTAACGGAAATTATTTGTAAATTTCGACAAGTAGAACAATGAATGGAACAGGTAGACTGTTGAAATCATTGTATATATTGCTTCTATATAAACTACGAAACATATATGCAAAGCATCCAAACAGTACAATTCGCCAATTTTTTGTTCTTCAAGTTTAAGTGAACTACGAGCCCCATTGTTAATCCCTTAACGGAAATTATTTGTAAATTTCGACAAGTAGAACAATGAATGGAACAGGTAGACTGTTGAAATCATTGTAAATATTGCTTCTATATAGACTAAGAAACATATATGCAAAGCATCCAAACAGTACAATTCGCCAATTTTTTGTTCTTCAAGTTTAGTGAACAATGAGCCCCAAAGGTTAATCCTTTATCTGAAATTATTTGTAATTTTCGACAAGTAGAACAATGAATGGAACAGGTAGACGGTTGAAATCTTTGTATATATTGCTTCTATATAATCTAAGAAACATATATGCAAAGCATCCAAACAGTACAATTCGCCAATTATTTCATCTTCAAGTTTAAGTGAACTACGAGCCCCATTGTTAATCCCTTAACGGAAATTATTTGTAAATTTCGACAAGTAGAACAATGAATGGAACAGGTAGACGGTTGAAATCCTTGTATATATTGCGTCTTTATAGTCTAAGAAACATATATGCAAAGCATCCAAGCAGTACCAGTCGCCAATTTTTTGTTCTTCAAGTTTAAGTGAACAACGAGGCCCATTGATATTCATGAAACGGAAATTATTTGTAACTTTCGACAAGTAGAACAATGAATGGAACTGGTACACGGTTGAAATCTTTGTATATATTGCTTCTATATAGTCTAAGAAACATATATGCAAAGCATCCAAACAGTACCAGTCGCCAATTTTTTGTTCTTCAAGATTAAGTGAACAACGAGGCCCATTGATAATCATGAAACGGAAATTATTTGTAACTTTCGACAAGATGAACAATGAATGGAACAGGTAGACTGTTGAAATCATTGTATATATTGCTTCTATATAGTCCAAGAAACATATATGCAAAGCGTCCAAACAGTACAATTCGCCAATTTTTTGTTCTTCAAGTTTAAGTGAACAATGAGCCCCAATGGTTAATCCTTTATCGGTAATTATTTGCAACTTTCGACAAGTAGAACAATGAATGGAACAGGTAGACGGTTGAAATTCTTGTATATATTGCGTCTATATAGTCTAAGAAACATATATGCAAAGCATCCAAACAGTACAATTCGCCAATTTTTTGTTCTTCAAGTTTAAGTAAACTACGATCCCCATTGTTAATCCCTTAACGGAAATTATTTGTAACTTTCGACAAGTAGAACAATGAATGGAACTGGTACACAGTTGAAATCTTTTTATATATTGCTTCTATATAGTCTAAGAAACATATATGCAAAGCATCCAAACAGTACCAGTCGCCAATTTTTTGTTCTTCAAGTTTAAGTGAACAACGAGGCCCATTGATAATCATGAAACGGAAATTATTTGTAAATTTCAACAAGTAGAACAACGAATGGATCATTTAGACGGTTGAAATCATTGTATATATTGCTTCTATATAGTCTACGAAACATATATGCAAAGCATCCAAACAGTACAATTCGCCAATTTCTTGTTCTTCAAGTTTAAGTAAACTACGATCCCCATTGTTAATCCCTTAACGGAAATTATTTGTAACTTTCGACAAGTAGAACAGTGAATGGAACAGGTAGACGGTTGAAATCTTTGTATATATTGATTCTATATAGTATCGGAAACATATATGCAAAGCATCCAAACAGTACAATTCGCCAATTTTTTGTTCTTCAAGTTTAAGTGAACAATGAGCCCCAATGGCTAATCCTGTATCGGAAATTATTTGTAACTTTCGACAAGTAGAACATTGAATGGAACAGGTAGACGGTTGAAATCTTTGTATCTATTGCTTCTATATAGTATAAGAAACATATATGCAAAGCATCCAAACAGTACCAGTCGCCAATTTTTTGTCCTTCAAGTTTAAGTGAACAACGAGGCCCATTGATAATCATGAAACGGAAATTATTTGTAACTTTCGACAAGATGAACAATGAATAGAACAGGTAGACGGTTGAAATCTTTGTATATATTGCTTCTATATAGTCTAAGAAACATATATGCAAAGCATCCAAACAGTACAATTCGCCAATTTTTTGTTCTTCAAGTTTAAGTAAACTACGATCCCCATTGTTAATCCCTTAACGGAAATTATTTGTAACTTTCGACAAGTAGAACAATGAATGGAACTGTTAGACGGTTGAAATCTTTTTATATATTGCTTCTATATAGTCTAAGAAACATATATGCAAAGCATCCAAACAGAACAATTCGCCAATTTTTTGTTCTTCAAGTTTAAGTAAACTACGATCCCCATTGTTAATCCCTTAACGGAAATTATTTCTAACTTTCGACAAGTAGAACAATGAATGGAACTGGTAGACGGTTGAAATCTTTTTATATATTGCTTCTATATAGTCTAAGAAACATATATGCAAAGCATCCAAACAGTACCAGTCGCCAATTCTTTGTTCTTCAAGTTTAAGTGAACAATGAGCCCCATTGTTAATCCTTTAAAGGAAATTATTTATAACTTTCGACAAATAGAACAATGAATGGAACAGGTAGACTGTTGAAAACATTGTATATATTGCTTCTATATAGTCTAAGAAACATTTATGCAAAGCATCCAAACAGTACAATTCGCCAATTTTTTGTTCTTCAAGTTTAAGTAAACTACGATCCCCATTGTTAATCCCTTACCGGAAATTATTTGTAACTTTCGACAAGTAGAACAATGAATGGAACTGGTAGACGGTTGAAATCTTTGTATATGTTGCTTCTATATAGTCTAAGAAACCTATATGCAAAGCATCTAAACAGTAACATTCGCCAATTTTTTGATCTTCAAGTTTAAGTGAACAATGAGCCCCATTGTTAATCCTTTATCGGAAATTATTTGTAACTTTCGACAAGTAGAACAATGAATGGAACAGGTAGACGGTTGAAATCTTTGTATATATTGCTTCTATATAGTCTAAGAAACATATATGCAAAGCATCCAAACAGTACAATTCGCCAATTTTTTGTCCTTCAAGTTTAAGTGAACAACGAGCCCCATTGTTAATCCTTTAAAGGAAATTATTTGTAAATTTCGAAAAGTTGATCAATGATTGGAACAGGTAGACGGTTGTAATCTTTGTATATGTTGCTTCTATATAGTCTAAGAAACCGATATGCAAAGCATCTAAACAGTAACAATCGCCAATTTTTTGATCTTCAAGTTTAAGTGAACAGCGAGCCCCATTGATAATCATGAAATGGAAATTATTTGTAACTTTCTACAAGTAGAACAATGAATAGTACTGGTAGACGGGTGAAATCTTTCTATATATTGCTTCTATATAATCTAAGAAACATATATGCAAAGCATCCAAACAGTACAATTCGCCAATTATTTCATCTTCAAGTTTAAGTGAACTACGAGCCCCATTGTTAATCCCTTAACGGAAATTATTTGTAAATTTCGACAAGTAGAACAATGAATGGAACAGGTAGACGGTTGAAATCCTTGTATATATTGCGTCTTTATAGTCTAAGAAACATATATGCAAAGCATCCAAGCAGTACCAGTCGCCAATTTTTTGTTCTTCAAGTTTAAGTGAACAACGAGGCCCATTGATATTCATGAAACGGAAATTATTTGTAACTTTCGACAAGTAGAACAATGAATGGAACTGGTACACGGTTGAAATCTTTGTATATATTGCTTCTATATAGTCTAAGAAACATATATGCAAAGCATCCAAACAGTACCAGTCGCCAATTTTTTGTTCTTCAAGATTAAGTGAACAACGAGGCCCATTGATAATCATGAAACGGAAATTATTTGTAACTTTCGACAAGATGAACAATGAATGGAACAGGTAGACTGTTGAAATCATTGTATATATTGCTTCTATATAGTCCAAGAAACATATATGCAAAGCGTCCAAACAGTACAATTCGCCAATTTTTTGTTCTTCAAGTTTAAGTGAACAATGAGCCCCAATGGTTAATCCTTTATCGGTAATTATTTGCAACTTTCGACAAGTAGAACAATGAATGGAACAGGTAGACGGTTGAAATTCTTGTATATATTGCGTCTATATAGTCTAAGAAACATATATGCAAAGCATCCAAACAGTACAATTCGCCAATTTTTTGTTCTTCAAGTTTAAGTAAACTACGATCCCCATTGTTAATCCCTTAACGGAAATTATTTGTAACTTTCGACAAGTAGAACAATGAATGGAACTGGTACACAGTTGAAATCTTTTTATATATTGCTTCTATATAGTCTAAGAAACATATATGCAAAGCATCCAAACAGTACCAGTCGCCAATTTTTTGTTCTTCAAGTTTAAGTGAACAACGAGGCCCATTGATAATCATGAAACGGAAATTATTTGTAAATTTCAACAAGTAGAACAACGAATGGATCATTTAGACGGTTGAAATCATTGTATATATTGCTTCTATATAGTCTACGAAACATATATGCAAAGCATCCAAACAGTACAATTCGCCAATTTCTTGTTCTTCAAGTTTAAGTAAACTACGATCCCCATTGTTAATCCCTTAACGGAAATTATTTGTAACTTTCGACAAGTAGAACAGTGAATGGAACAGGTAGACGGTTGAAATCTTTGTATATATTGATTCTATATAGTATCGGAAACATATATGCAAAGCATCCAAACAGTACAATTCGCCAATTTTTTGTTCTTCAAGTTTAAGTGAACAATGAGCCCCAATGGCTAATCCTGTATCGGAAATTATTTGTAACTTTCGACAAGTAGAACATTGAATGGAACAGGTAGACGGTTGAAATCTTTGTATCTATTGCTTCTATATAGTATAAGAAACATATATGCAAAGCATCCAAACAGTACCAGTCGCCAATTTTTTGTCCTTCAAGTTTAAGTGAACAACGAGGCCCATTGATAATCATGAAACGGAAATTATTTGTAACTTTCGACAAGATGAACAATGAATAGAACAGGTAGACGGTTGAAATCTTTGTATATATTGCTTCTATATAGTCTAAGAAACATATATGCAAAGCATCCAAACAGTACAATTCGCCAATTTTTTGTTCTTCAAGTTTAAGTAAACTACGATCCCCATTGTTAATCCCTTAACGGAAATTATTTGTAACTTTCGACAAGTAGAACAATGAATGGAACTGTTAGACGGTTGAAATCTTTTTATATATTGCTTCTATATAGTCTAAGAAACATATATGCAAAGCATCCAAACAGAACAATTCGCCAATTTTTTGTTCTTCAAGTTTAAGTAAACTACGATCCCCATTGTTAATCCCTTAACGGAAATTATTTCTAACTTTCGACAAGTAGAACAATGAATGGAACTGGTAGACGGTTGAAATCTTTTTATATATTGCTTCTATATAGTCTAAGAAACATATATGCAAAGCATCCAAACAGTACCAGTCGCCAATTCTTTGTTCTTCAAGTTTAAGTGAACAATGAGCCCCATTGTTAATCCTTTAAAGGAAATTATTTATAACTTTCGACAAATAGAACAATGAATGGAACAGGTAGACTGTTGAAAACATTGTATATATTGCTTCTATATAGTCTAAGAAACATTTATGCAAAGCATCCAAACAGTACAATTCGCCAATTTTTTGTTCTTCAAGTTTAAGTAAACTACGATCCCCATTGTTAATCCCTTACCGGAAATTATTTGTAACTTTCGACAAGTAGAACAGTGAATGGAACAGGTAGACGGTTGAAATCTTTGTATATATTGCTTCTATATAGTATAAGAAACATATATGCAAAGCATCCAAACAGTACAATTCGCCAATTTTTTGTTCTTCAAGTTTAAGTGAACAATGAGCCCCAATGGTTAATCCGTTATCGGAAATTATTTGTAAATTTCGACAAGAAGAACAATGAATGGAAAAGGTAGACGGTTGAAATATTTGTATATATTGCTTCTATATAGCCTAAGAAACATATATGCAAAGCATCCAAACAGTACAATTCGCCAATTTTTTGTTCTTCAAGTTTAAGTGAACTACGAGCCCCATTGTTAATCCTTTAAAGGAAATTATTTGTAACTTTCGACAAGTAGAACAATGAGTGGAACTGGTAGACGGTTGAAATCTTTGTATATATTGCTTCTATATAATCTAAGAAACATATATGCAAAGCATCTAAACAGTAACAATCGCCAATTTTTTGATCTTCAAGTTTAAGTGAACAGCGAGCCCCATTGATAATCATGGAATAGAAATTATTTGTAACTTTCTACGAGTAGAACAATGAATGGTACAGGTAGACGGGTGAAATCTTTCTATATATTGCTTCTAAATAGTCTATGAAACATCTATGCAAAGCATCCAAACAGTACCATTCGCCAATTTTTTGTTCTTCAAGTTTAAGTGAACAATGAGCCCCAATGGTTAATCCTTTATCGGAAATTATTTGTAACTTTCGACAAGTAGAACAATGAATAGTACAGGTAGACGGGTGAAATCTTTCTATATATTGCTTCTAAATAGTCTAAGAAACATATATGCAAAGCATCCAAACAGTACAATTCGCCAATTTTTTGTTCTTCAAATTTAAGTGAACTACGAGCCCCATTGTTAATCATGAAATGGAAATTATTTGTAACTTTCTACAAGTAGAACAATGATTGGAACACGTAGACGGTTGAAATCTTTGTATATATTGCTTCCATATAGTCTAAGAAACATGTACGCAAAGCATCCAGACAGTACCATTCGCCAATTTTTTGTTCTTCAAGTTTAAGTGAACAATGAGCCCCAATGGTTAATCCTTTATCGGAAATTATTTGTAAATTTCGACAAGTAGAACATTGATTGGAACACGTAGACGGTTGAAATCTTTGTATATATTGCTTCTATATAGTCTAAGAAACATATATGCAAAGCATCCAAACAGTACAATTCGCCAATTATTTGATCTTCAAGTTTAAGTGAACAAGGAGCCCCAATGGTTAATCCGTTATCGGAAATTATTTGTAACTTTCGACAAGTAGAACAATGAATGGAACAGGTAGACGGTTGGAATCTTTGTATATGTTGCTTGTATATAGTCTACGAAACCTATATGCAAAGCATCTAAACAGTAACAATCGCCAATTTTTTGATCTTCAAGTTTAAGTGAACAGCGAGCCCCATTGATAATCATGAAATGGAAATTATTTGTAACTTTCTACAGGTAGAACAATCAATAGTACAGGTAGACGGGTGAAATCTTTCTATATATTGCTTCTAAATAGTCTAAGAAACAAATATGCAAAGCATCCAAACAGTACAATTCGCCAATTATTTGATCTTCAAGTTTAAGTGAACTACGAGCCCCATTGTTAATACTTTAACGGAAATTATTTGTAACTTGCGACAAGTAGAACAATGAATGGAACAGGTAGACGGTTGAAATCTTTGTAAATATTGCTTCTATATAATATAAGAAACATATATGCAAAGCATCCAAACAGTACAATTCGCCAATTTTTTGTTTTTCAAGTTTAAGTGAACAATGAGCCCCAATGGTTAATCCTTTATCGGAAATTATTTGTAAATTTCGACAAGTAGTACAATGAATGGAACAGGTAGACGGTTGAAATCTTTGTATATATTGCTTCTATATAGTCTAAGAAACATATATGCAAAGCATCCAAACAGTACAATTCGCCAATTTATTGTTCTTCAAGTTTAAGTGTACAACGAGCCCAATTGTAAATCCTTTAAAGGAAATTATTTGTAAATTTCGACAAGTAGAACATTGAATGGAATAGGTAGACGGTTGAAATCATTGTATATATTGCTTCCATATAGTCTAAGAAACATATATGCAAAGCATCCAAACAGTACGATTCGCCAATTTTTTGTTTTCCAAGTTTAAGTGAACAATGAGCCCCAATGGTTAATCCTTTATCGGAAATTATTTGTAACTTTCGACAAGTAGAACAATGAATGGAACAGGTAGACGGTTGAATTCTTTGTATATATTGCTTCTATATAGTCTAAGAAACATATAAGCAAAGCATCCAAACAGTACAATTCGCCAATTTATTGTTCTTCAAGTTTAAGTGAACAACGAGCCCCATTGTTAATACTTTAAATGAAATTATTTGTAAATTTCGACAAGTAGAACAATGATTGGAACACGTAGACGGTTGAAATCTTTGTATATATTGCTTCCATATAGTCTAAGAAACATGTACGCAAAGCATCCAGACAGTACCATTCGCCAATTTTTTGTTCTTCAAGTTTAAGTGAACAATGAGCCCCAATGGTTAATCCTTTATCGGAAATTATTTGTAAATTTCGACAAGTAGAACATTGATTGGAACACGTAGACGGTTGAAATCTTTGTATATATTGCTTCTATATAGTCTAAGAAACATATATGCAAAGCATCCAAACAGTACCATTCGCCAATTTTTTGTTCTTCAAGTTTAAGTGAACAACGAGCCCCATTGATAATCATGAAACGGAAATTATTTGTAACTTTCTACAAGTAGAACAATGAATAGAACAGGTAGACGGTTGAAATCTTTGTATATATTGCTTCCATATAGTCTAAGAAACATGTACGCAAAGCATCCAGACAGTACCATTCGCCAATTTTTTGTTCTTCAAGTTTAAGTGAACAATGAGCCCCAATGGTTAATCCTTTATCGGAAATTATTTGTAATTTACGACAAGTAGTACAATGAATGGAACAGGTAGACGGTTGAAATCTTTATATATATTGCTTCTATATAATCTAAGAAACATATATGCAAAGCATCCAAACAGTACCATTCTCCCATTTTTTCTTCTTCAAGTTTAAGTGAACAACGAGCCCCATTGATAATCATGAAATGGAAATTATTTGTAACTTTCTACAAGTAGAACAATGAATAGTACAGGTAGACGGGTGAAATCTTTCTATATATTGCTTCTAAATAGTCTAAGAAACATATATGCAAAGCATCCAAACAGTACCATTTGCCAATTTTTTGTTCTTCAAGTTTAAGTGAACAATGAGCACCAATGATTAATCCTTTATCGGAAATTATTTGTAATTTTCGACAAGTAGAACAATGAATGGAACAGGTAGACGGTTGAAATCATTGTATATATTGCTTATATATAGTCTAAGAAACATATATGCAAAGCATCCAAACAGTACAATTCGCCAATTTCTTGTTCTTCAAGTTTAAGTGAACAACGAGCCCCATTGTTAATACTTTAAATGAAATTATTTGTAAATTTCGACAAGTAGAACAATGATTGGAACACGTAGACGGTTGAAATCTTTGTATATATTGCTTCCATATAGTCTAAGAAACATATATGCAAATCATCCAAACAGTACCATTCGCCAATTTTTTGTTCTTCAAGTTTATGTGAACAACAAGCCCCATTGATAATCATGAAACGGAAATTATTTGTAACTTTCTACAAGTAGAACAATGAATAGAACAGGTAGACGGTTGAAATCTTTGTATATGTTCCTTCTATATAGTCTACGAAACCTATATGCAAAGCATCTAAACAGTAACAATCGCCAATTTTTTGATCTTCAAATTTAAGTGATGATCGAGCCCCATTGATAATCATGAAATGGAAATTATTTGTAACTTTCGACATGTAGAACAATGAGTGGAACAAGTTGACGGTTGAAATCTTTGTATATATTGCTTCTATATAGTCTAAGAAACGTATATGCAAAGCATCCAAACAGTACAATTCGCCAATTTATTGTGCTTCAAGTTTAAGTGTACAACGAGCCCCATTGTTAATCCTTTAAAGGAAATTATTTGTAAATTTCGACAAGTAGAACAATGAATGGAATAGGTAGACGGTTGAAATCATTGTATATAATGCTTCCATATAGTCTAAGAAACATATATGCAAAGCATCCAAACAGTACAATTCGCCAATTTTTTGTTTTTCAAGTTTAAGTGAACAATGAGCCCCAATGGTTAATCCTTTATCGGAAATTATTTGTAACTTTCGACAAGTAGAACAATGAATGGAACAGGTAGTCGGTTGAATTCTTTGTATATATTGCTTCTATATAGCCTACGAAACATATATGCAAAGCATCCAAACAGTACAATTCGCCAATTTTTTGTTCTTCAAGTTTAAGTGAACTACGAGCCCCATTGTTAATCCTTTAACGGAAATTAATTGTAACTTTCTACAAGTAGAACAATGATTGGAACACGCAGAATGTTGAAATCTTTGTATATATTGCTTCCATATAGTCTAAGAAACATATATGCAAAGCATCCAAACAGTACCATTCGCCAATTTTTTGTTCTTCAAGTTTAAGTGAACAACGAGCCCCATTGATAATCCTTTAAAGGAAATTATTTGTAACTTTCGACAAGTAGAACAATGAATGGAACAGGTAGACGGTTGAAATCTTTGTATATATTGCTTCTATATAGTCTAAGAAACATATATGCAAAGCATCCAAACAGTACCATTCGCCAATTTTTTGTTCTTCATGTTTAAGTGAACAACGAGCCCCATTGTTAATCCTTTAAAGGAAATTATTTGTAACTTTCGACAAGTAGAACAATGAATGGAACAGGTAGACGGTTGAAATCTTTGTATATATTGCTTCTATATAGTATAAGAAACATATATGCAAAGCATCCAAACAGTACAATTCGCCAATTTTTTGTTCTTCAAGTTTAAGTGAACTACGATCCCCATTGTTAATCCCTTAACGGAAATTATTTGTAACTTTCGACAAGTAGAACAGTGAATGGAACAGGTAGACGGATGAAATATTTGTATATATTGCTTCTATATAGTATAAGAAACATATATGCAAAGCATCCAAACAGTACAATTCGCCAATTTTTTGTTCTTCAAGTTTAAGTGAACAATGAGCCCCAATGGTTAATCCGTTATCGGAAATTATTTGTAACTTTCGACAAGTAGAACAATGAATGGAACAGGTAGATGGTTGAAATCTTTGTATATATTGCTTCTATATAGTCTAAGAAACATATATGCAAAGCATCCAAACAGTACCATTCGCCAATTTTTTGTTCTTCAAGTTTAAGTGAACAATGAGCACCAATGGTTAATACTTTATCGGAAATTATTTGTAATTTTCGACAAGTAGAACAATGAATGGAACAGTTAGACGGTTGAAATATTTGTATATATTGCTTCTATATAGTCTACGAAACATATATGCAAAGCATCCAAACAGTACAATTCGCCAATTTTTTGTTCTTCAAGTTTAAGTGAACAATGAGCCCCATTGTTAATCCTTTATCGGAAATTATTTGTAACTTTCGACAAGTAGAACAATGAATGGAACAGTTAGACGGTTGAAATATTTGTATATATTGCTTCCATATAGTCTAAGAAACATGTACGCAAAGCATCCAAACAGTACAATTCGCCAATTTTTTGTTCTTCAAGTTTAAGTGAACAATGAGCCCCAATGGTTAATCCGTTATCGGAAGTTATTTGTAACTTTCGACAAGTAGAACAATGAATGGAACAGGTAGATGGTTAAAATCTTTGTATATATTGCTTCTATATAGTCTAAGAAACATATATGCAAAGCATCCAAACAGTACCATTCGCCAATTTTTTGTTCTTCAAGTTTAAGGGAACAATGAGCACCAATGGTTAATACTTTATCGGAAATTATTTGTAATTTTCGACAAGTAGAACAATGAATGGAACAGGTAGACGGTTGAAATCTTTATATATATTGCTTCTATATAATCTAAGAAACATATATGCAAAGCATCCAAACAGTACCATTCTCCCATTTTTTCTTCTTCAAGTTTAAGTGAACAACGAGCCCCATTGATAATCATGAAATGGAAATTATTTGTAACTTTCTACAAGTAGAACAATGAATAGTACAGGTAGACGGGTGAAATCTTTCTATATATTGCTTCTAAATAGTCTAAGAAACATATATGCAAAGCATCCAAACAGTACCATTTGCCAATTTTTTGTTCTTCAAGTTTAAGTGAACAATGAGCACCAATGATTAATCCTTTATCGGAAATTATTTGTAATTTTCGACAAGTAGAACAATGAATGGAACAGGTAGACGGTTGAAATCATTGTATATATTGCTTATATATAGTCTAAGAAACATATATGCAAAGCATCCAAACAGTACAATTCGCCAATTTCTTGTTCTTCAAGTTTAAGTGAACAACGAGCCCCATTGTTAATACTTTAAATGAAATTATTTGTAAATTTCGACAAGTAGAACAATGATTGGAACACGTAGACGGTTGAAATCTTTGTATATATTGCTTCCATATAGTCTAAGAAACATATATGCAAATCATCCAAACAGTACCATTCGCCAATTTTTTGTTCTTCAAGTTTATGTGAACAACAAGCCCCATTGATAATCATGAAACGGAAATTATTTGTAACTTTCTACAAGTAGAACAATGAATAGAACAGGTAGACGGTTGAAATCTTTGTATATGTTCCTTCTATATAGTCTACGAAACCTATATGCAAAGCATCTAAACAGTAACAATCGCCAATTTTTTGATCTTCAAATTTAAGTGATGATCGAGCCCCATTGATAATCATGAAATGGAAATTATTTGTAACTTTCGACATGTAGAACAATGAGTGGAACAAGTTGACGGTTGAAATCTTTGTATATATTGCTTCTATATAGTCTAAGAAACGTATATGCAAAGCATCCAAACAGTACAATTCGCCAATTTATTGTGCTTCAAGTTTAAGTGTACAACGAGCCCCATTGTTAATCCTTTAAAGGAAATTATTTGTAAATTTCGACAAGTAGAACAATGAATGGAATAGGTAGACGGTTGAAATCATTGTATATAATGCTTCCATATAGTCTAAGAAACATATATGCAAAGCATCCAAACAGTACAATTCGCCAATTTTTTGTTTTTCAAGTTTAAGTGAACAATGAGCCCCAATGGTTAATCCTTTATCGGAAATTATTTGTAACTTTCGACAAGTAGAACAATGAATGGAACAGGTAGTCGGTTGAATTCTTTGTATATATTGCTTCTATATAGCCTACGAAACATATATGCAAAGCATCCAAACAGTACAATTCGCCAATTTTTTGTTCTTCAAGTTTAAGTGAACTACGAGCCCCATTGTTAATCCTTTAACGGAAATTAATTGTAACTTTCTACAAGTAGAACAATGATTGGAACACGCAGAATGTTGAAATCTTTGTATATATTGCTTCCATATAGTCTAAGAAACATATATGCAAAGCATCCAAACAGTACCATTCGCCAATTTTTTGTTCTTCAAGTTTAAGTGAACAACGAGCCCCATTGATAATCATGAAACGGAAATTATTTGTAACTTTCTACAAGTAGAACAATGAATAGAACAGGTAGACGGTTGAAATCTTTGTATATATTGCTTCCATATAGTCTAAGAAACATATGTGCAAAGCATCCAAACAGTACCATTCGCCAATTATTTCATCTTCATGTTTAAGTGAACTACGAGCCCCATTGTTAATACTTTAACGGAAATTATTTGTAACTTCCGACAAGTAGAACAATGAATGGAACAGGTAGACGGTTGAAATCAATGTATATATCGCTTCTATATAGTCTAAGAAACATATATGCAAAGCATCCAAACAGTACAATTCGCCAATTTTTTGTTTTTCAAGTTTAAGTGAACAACGAGCCCCAATGGTTAATCCTTTATCGGAAATTATTTGTGATAGGAGTAAACAGGGTGCGCGTTGAATTAATTGTAAACCAATTAATATAAGTGGAAAATATATTTGAATCGTTACAGAAAAAATAATAACTAGTGGTCCCGCGTAGGGCGTATACAGAGAACAGACTGAGGTGCGCTCAAAAAGAGCTAGGGCGGCCGCGACACTTAAGACTTCTAACATAAACTGAATTCCTATGCGCAGTGCCGTACGCAGTACAAAATGATATGCGGGCACCTCTCGTATAGTTCTAACAATTTGTAACTTTCGACAAGTAGAACAATGAATGGAACAGGTATACGGTTGAATTCTTTGTATATATTGCTTCTATATAGTCTAAGAAACATATATGCAAAGCATCCAAACAGTACAATTCGCCAATTTATTGTTCTTCAAGTTTAAGTGTACAACGAGCCCAATTGTAAATCCTTTAAAGGAAATTATTTGTAAATTTCGACAAGTAGAACATTGAATGGAATAGGTAGACGGTTGAAATCATTGTATATATTGCTTCCATATAGTCTAAGAAACATATATGCAAAGCATCCAAACAGTACAATTCGCCAATTTTTTGTTTTCCAAGTTTAAGTGAACAATGAGCCCCAATGGTTAATCCTTTATCGGAAATTATTTGTAACTTTCGACAAGTAGAACAATGAATGGAACAGGTAGACGGTTGAATTCTTTGTATATATTGCTTCTATATAGTCTAAGAAACATATATGCAAAGCATCCAAACAGTACAATTCGCCAATTTATTGTTCTTCAAGTTTAAGTGAACAACGAGCCCAATTGTTAATCCTTTAAAGGAAATTATTTGTAAATTTCGACAAGTAGAACAATGATTGGAACACGTAGACGGTTGAAATCTTTGTATACATTGCTTCCATATATTCTGAGAAACATGTACGCAAAGCATCCAAACAGTACCATTTGCCAATTTTTTGGTCATCAAGTATAAGTGTACAACGAGCCCAATTGTTAATCCTTTAAAGGAAATTATTTGTAAATTTCGACAAGTAGAACAATGAATGGAATAGGTAGACGGTTGAAATCATTGTATATATTGCTTCCATATAGTCTAAGAAACATATATGCAAAGCATCCAAACAGTACAATTCGCCAATTTTTTGTTTTCCAAGTTTAAGTGAACAATGAGCCCAATGGTTAATCCTTTATCGGAAATTATTTGTAATTTTCGACAAGTAGAACAATGAATGGAACAGGTAGACGGTTGAAATATTTTTATATATTGCTTCTATATAATATAAGAAACATATATTCAAAGCATCCAAACAGTACCATCCGCCAATTTTTTGTTCTTCAAGTTTAAGTGAACTACGAGTACAATTGATAACCATGAAACGGAAATTATTTGTAACTTTCTACAAGTAGAACAATGAATAGAACAGGTAGACGGTTGGAATCTTTGTATATGTTGCTTGTATATAGTCTACGAAACCTATATGCAAAGCATCTAAACAGTAACAATCGCCAATTTTTTGATCTTCAAGTTTAAGTGAACAGCGAGCCCCATTGATAATCATGAAATGGAAATTATTTGTAACTGTCTACAGGTAGAACAATGAATAGTACAGGTAGACGGGTGAAATCTTTCTATATATTGCTTCTAAATAGTCTAAGAAACAAATATGCAAAGCATCCAAACAGTACAATTCGCCAATTATTTGATCTTCAAGTTTAAGTGAACTACGAGCCCCATTGTTAATACTTTAACGGAAATTATTTGTAACTTGCGACAAGTAGAACAATGAATGGAACAGGTAGACGGTTGAAATCTTTGTAAATATTGCTTCTATATAATCTAAGAAACATATATGCAAAGCATCCAAACAGTACCATTCGCCAATTTTTTGTTCTTCAAGTTTAAGTGAACAACGAGCCCCATTGATAATCATGAAATGGAAATTATTTGTAACTTTCTACAAGTAGAACAATGAATAGTACAGGTAGACGGGTGAAATCTTTCTATATATTGCTTCTAAATAGTCTAAGAAACATATATGCAAAGCATCCAAACAGTACCATTTGCCAATTTTTTGTTCTTCAAGTTTAAGTGAACAATGAGCACCAATGATTAATCCTTTATCGGAAATTATTTGTAATTTTCGACAAGTAGAACAATGAATGGAACAGGTAGACGGTTGAAATCATTGTATATATTGCTTATATATAGTCTAAGAAACATATATGCAAAGCATCCAAACAGTACAATTCGCCAATTTCTTGTTCTTCAAGTTTAAGTGAACAACGAGCCCCATTGTTAATACTTTAAATGAAATTATTTGTAAATTTCGACAAGTAGAACAATGATTGGAACACGTAGACGGTTGAAATCTTTGTATATATTGCTTCCATATAGTCTAAGAAACATATATGCAAATCATCCAAACAGTACCATTCGCCAATTTTTTGTTCTTCAAGTTTATGTGAACAACAAGCCCCATTGATAATCATGAAACGGAAATTATTTGTAACTTTCTACAAGTAGAACAATGAATAGAACAGGTAGACGGTTGAAATCTTTGTATATGTTCCTTCTATATAGTCTACGAAACCTATATGCAAAGCATCTAAACAGTAACAATCGCCAATTTTTTGATCTTCAAATTTAAGTGAAGATCGAGCCCCATTGATAATCATGAAATGGAAATTATTTGTAACTTTCGACAAGTAGAACAATGAGTGGAACAAGTTGACGGTTGAAATCTTTGTATATATTGCTTCTATATAGTCTAAGAAACGTATATGCAAAGCATCCAAACAGTACAATTCGCCAATTTATTGTGCTTCAAGTTTAAGTGTACAACGAGCCCCATTGTTAATCCTTTAAAGGAAATTATTTGTAACTTTCGACAAGTAGAACAATGAATGGAACAGGTAGACGGTTGAAATCTTTGTATATATTGCTTCTATATAGTCTAAGAAACATATATGCAAAGCATCCAAACAGTACCATTCGCCAATTTTTTGTTCTTCATGTTTAAGTGAACTACGAGCCCCATTGTTAATCCTTTAAAGGAAATTATTTGTAAATTTCGACAAGTAGAACAATGATTGGAACACGTAGACGGTTGAAATCTTTGTATATATTGCTTCCATATAGTCTAAGAAACATGTACGCAAAGCATCCAAACAGTACAATTCGCCAATTTTTTGTTCTTCAAGTTTAAGTGAACTACGATCCCCATTGTTAATCCCTTAACGGAAATTATTTGTAACTTTCGACAAGTAGAACAGTGAATGGAACAGGTAGACGGTTGAAATCTTTGTATATATTGCTTCTATATAGTATAAGAAACATATATGCAAAGCATCCAAACAGTACAATTCGCCAATTTTTTGTTCTTCAAGTTTAAGTGAACAATGAGCCCCAATGGTTAATCCGTTATCGGAAATTATTTGTAACTTTCGACAAGTAGAACAATGAATGGAACAGGTAGATGGTTGAAATCTTTGTATATATTGCTTCTATATAGTCTAAGGAACATATATGCAAAGCATCCAAACAGTACCATTCGTCAATTTTTTGTTCTTCAAGTTTAAGTGAACAATGAGCACCAATGGTTAATTCTTTATCGGAAATTATTTGTAATTTTCGTCAAGTAGAACAATGAATGGAACAGTTAGACGGTTGAAATATTTGTATATATTGCTTCTATATAGTCTACGAAACATATATGCTAAGCATCCAAACAGTACAATTCGCCAATTTGTTGTTCTTCAAGTTTAAGTGAATAATGAGCCCCATTGTTAATCCATTATCGGAAATTATTTGTAATTTTCGACAAGTAGAACAGTGAATGGAACAGGTAGACGATTGAAATCTTTGTATATGTTGCTTCTATATAGTATAAGAAACATATATGCAAAGCATCCAAACAGTACCATTCGCCAATTTTTTGTTCTTCAAGTTTAAGTGAACAACGAGCCCCATTGTTAATCCTTTAAAGGAAATTATTTGTAAATTTCGACAAGTAGAACAATGAATGGATCAGGTAGACGGTTGAAATCATTGTATATATTGCTTCTATATAACCTACGAAACATATATGCAAAGCATCCAAACAGTACAATTCGCCAATTTTTTGTTCTTCTAGTTTAAGTGAACTACGAGCCCCATTGTTAATCCTTTAACGGAAATTAATTGTAACTTTCTACAAGTAGAACAATGATTGGAACACGCAGACGGTTGAAATCTTTGTATATATTGCTTCCATATAGTCTAAGAAACATATATGCAATGCATCCAAACAGTACCATTCGCCAATTTTTTGTTCTTCAAGTTTAAGTGAACAATGAGCCCCATTGTTAATCCTTTATCGGAAATTATTTGTAACTTTCGACAAGAAGAACAATGAATGGAAAAGGTAGACGGTTGAAATCTTTGTATATATTGCTTCTATATAGTCTAAGAAACATATATGCAAAGCATCCAAACAGTACCATTCGCCAATTGTTTGTTCTTCAAGTTTAAGTGAACAATGAGCCCAATGGTTAATCCTTTATCGGAAATTATTTGTAATTTTCGACAAGTAGAACAATGAATGGAACAGTTAGACGGTTGAAATATTTGTATATGTTGCTTCTATATAGTCTACGAAACATATATGCAAAGCATCCAAACAGTACAATTCGCCAATTTTTTGTACTTCAAGTTTAAGTGAACTACGAGCCCCATTGTTAATCCTTTAACGGAAATTAATTGTAACTTTCGACAAGTAGAACAATGAATGGAACAGGTAGACGGTTGAAATCTTTGTATATATTGCTTCTATATAGTCTAAGAAACATATATGCAAAGCATCCAAACAGCACAATTCGCCAATTTATTGTTCTTCAAGTTTAAGTGATCAACGAGCCCCATTGTTAATCCTTTAAAGGAAATTATTTGTAACTTTCGACAAGTAGAACAATGAATGGAAAAGGTAGACGGTTGAAATCTTTGTATATATTGCTTCTATATAGTCTAAGAAACATATATGCAAAGCATCCAAACAGTACCATTCGCCAATTTTTTGTTCTTCAAGTTTAAGTGAACAACGAGCCCCATTGATAATCATGAAACGGAAATTATTTGTAACTTTCTACAAGTAGAACAATGAATAGAACAGGTAGACGGTTGAAATCTTTGTATATATTGCTTCCATATAGTCTAAGAAACATGTACGCAAAGCATCCAGACAGTACCATTCGCCAATTTTTTGTTCTTCAAGTTTAAGTGAACAATGAGCCCCAATGGTTAATCCTTTATCGGAAATTATTTGTAATTTACGACAAGTAGTACAATGAATGGAACAGGTAGACGGTTGAAATCTTTATATATATTGCTTCTATATAATCTAAGAAACATATATGCAAAGCATCCAAACAGTACCATTCTCCCATTTTTTCTTCTTCAAGTTTAAGTGAACAACGAGCCCCATTGATAATCATGAAATGGAAATTATTTGTAACTTTCTACAAGTAGAACAATGAATAGTACAGGTAGACGGGTGAAATCTTTCTATATATTGCTTCTAAATAGTCTAAGAAACATATATGCAAAGCATCCAAACAGTACCATTTGCCAATTTTTTGTTCTTCAAGTTTAAGTGAACAATGAGCACCAATGATTAATCCTTTATCGGAAATTATTTGTAATTTTCGACAAGTAGAACAATGAATGGAACAGGTAGACGGTTGAAATCATTGTATATATTGCTTATATATAGTCTAAGAAACATATATGCAAAGCATCCAAACAGTACAATTCGCCAATTTCTTGTTCTTCAAGTTTAAGTGAACAACGAGCCCCATTGTTAATACTTTAAATGAAATTATTTGTAAATTTCGACAAGTAGAACAATGATTGGAACACGTAGACGGTTGAAATCTTTGTATATATTGCTTCCATATAGTCTAAGAAACATATATGCAAATCATCCAAACAGTACCATTCGCCAATTTTTTGTTCTTCAAGTTTATGTGAACAACAAGCCCCATTGATAATCATGAAACGGAAATTATTTGTAACTTTCTACAAGTAGAACAATGAATAGAACAGGTAGACGGTTGAAATCTTTGTATATGTTCCTTCTATATAGTCTACGAAACCTATATGCAAAGCATCTAAACAGTAACAATCGCCAATTTTTTGATCTTCAAATTTAAGTGATGATCGAGCCCCATTGATAATCATGAAATGGAAATTATTTGTAACTTTCGACATGTAGAACAATGAGTGGAACAAGTTGACGGTTGAAATCTTTGTATATATTGCTTCTATATAGTCTAAGAAACGTATATGCAAAGCATCCAAACAGTACAATTCGCCAATTTATTGTGCTTCAAGTTTAAGTGTACAACGAGCCCCATTGTTAATCCTTTAAAGGAAATTATTTGTAAATTTCGACAAGTAGAACAATGAATGGAATAGGTAGACGGTTGAAATCATTGTATATAATGCTTCCATATAGTCTAAGAAACATATATGCAAAGCATCCAAACAGTACAATTCGCCAATTTTTTGTTTTTCAAGTTTAAGTGAACAATGAGCCCCAATGGTTAATCCTTTATCGGAAATTATTTGTAACTTTCGACAAGTAGAACAATGAATGGAACAGGTAGTCGGTTGAATTCTTTGTATATATTGCTTCTATATAGCCTACGAAACATATATGCAAAGCATCCAAACAGTACAATTCGCCAATTTTTTGTTCTTCAAGTTTAAGTGAACTACGAGCCCCATTGTTAATCCTTTAACGGAAATTAATTGTAACTTTCTACAAGTAGAACAATGATTGGAACACGCAGAATGTTGAAATCTTTGTATATATTGCTTCCATATAGTCTAAGAAACATATATGCAAAGCATCCAAACAGTACCATTCGCCAATTTTTTGTTCTTCAAGTTTAAGTGAACAACGAGCCCCATTGATAATCCTTTAAAGGAAATTATTTGTAACTTTCGACAAGTAGAACAATGAATGGAACAGGTAGACGGTTGAAATCTTTGTATATATTGCTTCTATATAGTCTAAGAAACATATATGCAAAGCATCCAAACAGTACCATTCGCCAATTTTTTGTTCTTCATGTTTAAGTGAACAACGAGCCCCATTGTTAATCCTTTAAAGGAAATTATTTGTAACTTTCGACAAGTAGAACAATGAATGGAACAGGTAGACGGTTGAAATCTTTGTATATATTGCTTCTATATAGTATAAGAAACATATATGCAAAGCATCCAAACAGTACAATTCGCCAATTTTTTGTTCTTCAAGTTTAAGTGAACAATGAGCCCCAATGGTTAATCCGTTATCGGAAATTATTTGTAACTTTCGACAAGTAGAACAATGAATGGAACAGGTAGATGGTTGAAATCTTTTTATATATTGCTTCTATATAGTCTAAGGAACATATATGCAAAGCATCCAAACAGTACCATTCGTCAATTTTTTGTTCTTCAAGTTTAAGTGAACAATGAGCCCCAATGGTTAATACTTTATCGGAAATTATTTGTAATTTTCGTCAAGTAGAACAATGAATGGAACAGTTAGACGGTTGAAATATTTGTATATATTGCTTCTATATAGTCTACGAAACATATATGCAAAGCATCCAAACAGTACAATTCGCCAATTTGTTGTTCTTCAAGTTTAAGTGAACAATGAGCCCCAATGGTTAATCCGTTATCGGAAGTTATTTGTAACTTTCGACAAGTAGAACAATGAATGGAACAGGTAGATGGTTGAAATCATTGTATATATTGCTTCTATATAGTCTAACAAACATATATGCAAAGCATCCAAACAGTACCATTCGCCAATTTTTTGTTCTTCAAGTTTAAGGGAACAATGAGCACCAATGGTTAATACTTTATCGGAAATTATTTGTAATTTTCGACAAGTAGAACAATGAATGGAACAGTTAGACGGTTGAAATATTTGTATATATTGCTTCTATATAGTCTACGAAACATATATGCAAAGCATCCAAACAGTACAATTCGCCAATTTTTTGTTCTTCAAGTTTAAGTGAACAATGAGCCCCATTGTTAATCCTTTATCGGAAATTATTTGTAACTTTCGACAAGTAGAACAATGAATGGAACAGTTAGACGGTTGAAATATTTGTATATATTGCTTCCATATAGTCTAAGAAACATGTACGCAAAGCATCCAAACAGTACAATTCGCCAATTTTTTGTTCTTCAAGTTTAAGTGAACAATGAGCCCCAATGGTTAATCCGTTATCGGAAGTTATTTGTAACTTTCGACAAGTAGAACAATGAATGGAACAGGTAGATGGTTAAAATCTTTGTATATATTGCTTCTATATAGTCTAAGAAACATATATGCAAAGCATCCAAACAGTACCATTCGCCAATTTTTTGTTCTTCAAGTTTAAGGGAACAATGAGCACCAATGGTTAATACTTTATCGGAAATTATTTGTAATTTTCGACAAGTAGAACAATGAATGGAACAGGTAGACGGTTGAAATCTTTATATATATTGCTTCTATATAATCTAAGAAACATATATGCAAAGCATCCAAACAGTACCATTCTCCCATTTTTTCTTCTTCAAGTTTAAGTGAACAACGAGCCCCATTGATAATCATGAAATGGAAATTATTTGTAACTTTCTACAAGTAGAACAATGAATAGTACAGGTAGACGGGTGAAATCTTTCTATATATTGCTTCTAAATAGTCTAAGAAACATATATGCAAAGCATCCAAACAGTACCATTTGCCAATTTTTTGTTCTTCAAGTTTAAGTGAACAATGAGCACCAATGATTAATCCTTTATCGGAAATTATTTGTAATTTTCGACAAGTAGAACAATGAATGGAACAGGTAGACGGTTGAAATCATTGTATATATTGCTTATATATAGTCTAAGAAACATATATGCAAAGCATCCAAACAGTACAATTCGCCAATTTCTTGTTCTTCAAGTTTAAGTGAACAACGAGCCCCATTGTTAATACTTTAAATGAAATTATTTGTAAATTTCGACAAGTAGAACAATGATTGGAACACGTAGACGGTTGAAATCTTTGTATATATTGCTTCCATATAGTCTAAGAAACATATATGCAAATCATCCAAACAGTACCATTCGCCAATTTTTTGTTCTTCAAGTTTATGTGAACAACAAGCCCCATTGATAATCATGAAACGGAAATTATTTGTAACTTTCTACAAGTAGAACAATGAATAGAACAGGTAGACGGTTGAAATCTTTGTATATGTTCCTTCTATATAGTCTACGAAACCTATATGCAAAGCATCTAAACAGTAACAATCGCCAATTTTTTGATCTTCAAATTTAAGTGATGATCGAGCCCCATTGATAATCATGAAATGGAAATTATTTGTAACTTTCGACATGTAGAACAATGAGTGGAACAAGTTGACGGTTGAAATCTTTGTATATATTGCTTCTATATAGTCTAAGAAACGTATATGCAAAGCATCCAAACAGTACAATTCGCCAATTTATTGTGCTTCAAGTTTAAGTGTACAACGAGCCCCATTGTTAATCCTTTAAAGGAAATTATTTGTAAATTTCGACAAGTAGAACAATGAATGGAATAGGTAGACGGTTGAAATCATTGTATATAATGCTTCCATATAGTCTAAGAAACATATATGCAAAGCATCCAAACAGTACAATTCGCCAATTTTTTGTTTTTCAAGTTTAAGTGAACAATGAGCCCCAATGGTTAATCCTTTATCGGAAATTATTTGTAACTTTCGACAAGTAGAACAATGAATGGAACAGGTAGTCGGTTGAATTCTTTGTATATATTGCTTCTATATAGCCTACGAAACATATATGCAAAGCATCCAAACAGTACAATTCGCCAATTTTTTGTTCTTCAAGTTTAAGTGAACTACGAGCCCCATTGTTAATCCTTTAACGGAAATTAATTGTAACTTTCTACAAGTAGAACAATGATTGGAACACGCAGAATGTTGAAATCTTTGTATATATTGCTTCCATATAGTCTAAGAAACATATATGCAAAGCATCCAAACAGTACCATTCGCCAATTTTTTGTTCTTCAAGTTTAAGTGAACAACGAGCCCCATTGATAATCATGAAACGGAAATTATTTGTAACTTTCTACAAGTAGAACAATGAATAGAACAGGTAGACGGTTGAAATCTTTGTATATATTGCTTCCATATAGTCTAAGAAACATATGTGCAAAGCATCCAAACAGTACCATTCGCCAATTATTTCATCTTCATGTTTAAGTGAACTACGAGCCCCATTGTTAATACTTTAACGGAAATTATTTGTAACTTCCGACAAGTAGAACAATGAATGGAACAGGTAGACGGTTGAAATCAATGTATATATCGCTTCTATATAGTCTAAGAAACATATATGCAAAGCATCCAAACAGTACAATTCGCCAATTTTTTGTTTTTCAAGTTTAAGTGAACAACGAGCCCCAATGGTTAATCCTTTATCGGAAATTATTTGTGATAGGAGTAAACAGGGTGCGCGTTGAATTAATTGTAAACCAATTAATATAAGTGGAAAATATATTTGAATCGTTACAGAAAAAATAATAACTAGTGGTCCCGCGTAGGGCGTATACAGAGAACAGACTGAGGTGCGCTCAAAAAGAGCTAGGGCGGCCGCGACACTTAAGACTTCTAACATAAACTGAATTCCTATGCGCAGTGCCGTACGCAGTACAAAATGATATGCGGGCACCTCTCGTATAGTTCTAACAATTTGTAACTTTCGACAAGTAGAACAATGAATGGAACAGGTATACGGTTGAATTCTTTGTATATATTGCTTCTATATAGTCTAAGAAACATATATGCAAAGCATCCAAACAGTACAATTCGCCAATTTATTGTTCTTCAAGTTTAAGTGTACAACGAGCCCAATTGTAAATCCTTTAAAGGAAATTATTTGTAAATTTCGACAAGTAGAACATTGAATGGAATAGGTAGACGGTTGAAATCATTGTATATATTGCTTCCATATAGTCTAAGAAACATATATGCAAAGCATCCAAACAGTACAATTCGCCAATTTTTTGTTTTCCAAGTTTAAGTGAACAATGAGCCCCAATGGTTAATCCTTTATCGGAAATTATTTGTAACTTTCGACAAGTAGAACAATGAATGGAACAGGTAGACGGTTGAATTCTTTGTATATATTGCTTCTATATAGTCTAAGAAACATATATGCAAAGCATCCAAACAGTACAATTCGCCAATTTATTGTTCTTCAAGTTTAAGTGAACAACGAGCCCAATTGTTAATCCTTTAAAGGAAATTATTTGTAAATTTCGACAAGTAGAACAATGATTGGAACACGTAGACGGTTGAAATCTTTGTATACATTGCTTCCATATATTCTGAGAAACATGTACGCAAAGCATCCAAACAGTACCATTTGCCAATTTTTTGGTCATCAAGTATAAGTGTACAACGAGCCCAATTGTTAATCCTTTAAAGGAAATTATTTGTAAATTTCGACAAGTAGAACAATGAATGGAATAGGTAGACGGTTGAAATCATTGTATATATTGCTTCCATATAGTCTAAGAAACATATATGCAAAGCATCCAAACAGTACAATTCGCCAATTTTTTGTTTTCCAAGTTTAAGTGAACAATGAGCCCAATGGTTAATCCTTTATCGGAAATTATTTGTAATTTTCGACAAGTAGAACAATGAATGGAACAGGTAGACGGTTGAAATATTTTTATATATTGCTTCTATATAATATAAGAAACATATATTCAAAGCATCCAAACAGTACCATCCGCCAATTTTTTGTTCTTCAAGTTTAAGTGAACTACGAGTACAATTGATAACCATGAAACGGAAATTATTTGTAACTTTCTACAAGTAGAACAATGAATAGAACAGGTAGACGGTTGGAATCTTTGTATATGTTGCTTGTATATAGTCTACGAAACCTATATGCAAAGCATCTAAACAGTAACAATCGCCAATTTTTTGATCTTCAAGTTTAAGTGAACAGCGAGCCCCATTGATAATCATGAAATGGAAATTATTTGTAACTGTCTACAGGTAGAACAATGAATAGTACAGGTAGACGGGTGAAATCTTTCTATATATTGCTTCTAAATAGTCTAAGAAACAAATATGCAAAGCATCCAAACAGTACAATTCGCCAATTATTTGATCTTCAAGTTTAAGTGAACTACGAGCCCCATTGTTAATACTTTAACGGAAATTATTTGTAACTTGCGACAAGTAGAACAATGAATGGAACAGGTAGACGGTTGAAATCTTTGTAAATATTGCTTCTATATAATCTAAGAAACATATATGCAAAGCATCCAAACAGTACCATTCGCCAATTTTTTGTTCTTCAAGTTTAAGTGAACAACGAGCCCCATTGATAATCATGAAATGGAAATTATTTGTAACTTTCTACAAGTAGAACAATGAATAGTACAGGTAGACGGGTGAAATCTTTCTATATATTGCTTCTAAATAGTCTAAGAAACATATATGCAAAGCATCCAAACAGTACCATTTGCCAATTTTTTGTTCTTCAAGTTTAAGTGAACAATGAGCACCAATGATTAATCCTTTATCGGAAATTATTTGTAATTTTCGACAAGTAGAACAATGAATGGAACAGGTAGACGGTTGAAATCATTGTATATATTGCTTATATATAGTCTAAGAAACATATATGCAAAGCATCCAAACAGTACAATTCGCCAATTTCTTGTTCTTCAAGTTTAAGTGAACAACGAGCCCCATTGTTAATACTTTAAATGAAATTATTTGTAAATTTCGACAAGTAGAACAATGATTGGAACACGTAGACGGTTGAAATCTTTGTATATATTGCTTCCATATAGTCTAAGAAACATATATGCAAATCATCCAAACAGTACCATTCGCCAATTTTTTGTTCTTCAAGTTTATGTGAACAACAAGCCCCATTGATAATCATGAAACGGAAATTATTTGTAACTTTCTACAAGTAGAACAATGAATAGAACAGGTAGACGGTTGAAATCTTTGTATATGTTCCTTCTATATAGTCTACGAAACCTATATGCAAAGCATCTAAACAGTAACAATCGCCAATTTTTTGATCTTCAAATTTAAGTGAAGATCGAGCCCCATTGATAATCATGAAATGGAAATTATTTGTAACTTTCGACAAGTAGAACAATGAGTGGAACAAGTTGACGGTTGAAATCTTTGTATATATTGCTTCTATATAGTCTAAGAAACGTATATGCAAAGCATCCAAACAGTACAATTCGCCAATTTATTGTGCTTCAAGTTTAAGTGTACAACGAGCCCCATTGTTAATCCTTTAAAGGAAATTATTTGTAACTTTCGACAAGTAGAACAATGAATGGAACAGGTAGACGGTTGAAATCTTTGTATATATTGCTTCTATATAGTCTAAGAAACATATATGCAAAGCATCCAAACAGTACCATTCGCCAATTTTTTGTTCTTCATGTTTAAGTGAACTACGAGCCCCATTGTTAATCCTTTAAAGGAAATTATTTGTAAATTTCGACAAGTAGAACAATGATTGGAACACGTAGACGGTTGAAATCTTTGTATATATTGCTTCCATATAGTCTAAGAAACATGTACGCAAAGCATCCAAACAGTACAATTCGCCAATTTTTTGTTCTTCAAGTTTAAGTGAACTACGATCCCCATTGTTAATCCCTTAACGGAAATTATTTGTAACTTTCGACAAGTAGAACAGTGAATGGAACAGGTAGACGGTTGAAATCTTTGTATATATTGCTTCTATATAGTATAAGAAACATATATGCAAAGCATCCAAACAGTACAATTCGCCAATTTTTTGTTCTTCAAGTTTAAGTGAACAATGAGCCCCAATGGTTAATCCGTTATCGGAAATTATTTGTAACTTTCGACAAGTAGAACAATGAATGGAACAGGTAGATGGTTGAAATCTTTGTATATATTGCTTCTATATAGTCTAAGGAACATATATGCAAAGCATCCAAACAGTACCATTCGTCAATTTTTTGTTCTTCAAGTTTAAGTGAACAATGAGCACCAATGGTTAATTCTTTATCGGAAATTATTTGTAATTTTCGTCAAGTAGAACAATGAATGGAACAGTTAGACGGTTGAAATATTTGTATATATTGCTTCTATATAGTCTACGAAACATATATGCTAAGCATCCAAACAGTACAATTCGCCAATTTGTTGTTCTTCAAGTTTAAGTGAATAATGAGCCCCATTGTTAATCCATTATCGGAAATTATTTGTAATTTTCGACAAGTAGAACAGTGAATGGAACAGGTAGACGATTGAAATCTTTGTATATGTTGCTTCTATATAGTATAAGAAACATATATGCAAAGCATCCAAACAGTACCATTCGCCAATTTTTTGTTCTTCAAGTTTAAGTGAACAACGAGCCCCATTGTTAATCCTTTAAAGGAAATTATTTGTAAATTTCGACAAGTAGAACAATGAATGGATCAGGTAGACGGTTGAAATCATTGTATATATTGCTTCTATATAACCTACGAAACATATATGCAAAGCATCCAAACAGTACAATTCGCCAATTTTTTGTTCTTCTAGTTTAAGTGAACTACGAGCCCCATTGTTAATCCTTTAACGGAAATTAATTGTAACTTTCTACAAGTAGAACAATGATTGGAACACGCAGACGGTTGAAATCTTTGTATATATTGCTTCCATATAGTCTAAGAAACATATATGCAATGCATCCAAACAGTACCATTCGCCAATTTTTTGTTCTTCAAGTTTAAGTGAACAATGAGCCCCATTGTTAATCCTTTATCGGAAATTATTTGTAACTTTCGACAAGAAGAACAATGAATGGAAAAGGTAGACGGTTGAAATCTTTGTATATATTGCTTCTATATAGTCTAAGAAACATATATGCAAAGCATCCAAACAGTACCATTCGCCAATTGTTTGTTCTTCAAGTTTAAGTGAACAATGAGCCCAATGGTTAATCCTTTATCGGAAATTATTTGTAATTTTCGACAAGTAGAACAATGAATGGAACAGTTAGACGGTTGAAATATTTGTATATGTTGCTTCTATATAGTCTACGAAACATATATGCAAAGCATCCAAACAGTACAATTCGCCAATTTTTTGTACTTCAAGTTTAAGTGAACTACGAGCCCCATTGTTAATCCTTTAACGGAAATTAATTGTAACTTTCGACAAGTAGAACAATGAATGGAACAGGTAGACGGTTGAAATCTTTGTATATATTGCTTCTATATAGTCTAAGAAACATATATGCAAAGCATCCAAACAGCACAATTCGCCAATTTATTGTTCTTCAAGTTTAAGTGATCAACGAGCCCCATTGTTAATCCTTTAAAGGAAATTATTTGTAACTTTCGACAAGTAGAACAATGAATGGAACAGGTAGACGGTTGAAATCTTTGTATATATTGCTTCTATATAGTCTAAGAAACATATATGCAAAGCATCCAAACAGTACCATTCGCCAATTTTTTGTTCTTCATGTTTAAGTGAACTACGAGCCCCATTGTTAATCCTTTAAAGGAAATTATTTGTAAATTTCGGCAAGTAGAACATTGAATGGAATAGGTAGACGGTTGAAATCATTGTATATATTGCTTCTATATAGTCTAAGAAACATATATGCAAATCATCCAAACAGTACAATTCGCCAATTTCTTGTTCTTCAAGTTTAAGTAAACTACGATCCCCATTGTTAATCCCTTAACGGAAATTATTTGTAACTTTCGACAAGGAGAACAATGAATGGAACAGGTAGATGGTTGATATCTTTGTATATATTGCTTCTATATAGTCTAAGAATCATATATGCAAAGCATCCAAACAGTACCATTCGCCAATTTTTTGTTCTTCAAGTTTAAGTGAACTACGAGCCCCATTGTTAATCCTTTAAAGGAAATTATTTGTAAATTTCGACAAGTAGGACAATGAATGGAACAGTTAGACGGTTGAAATATTTGTATATATTGCTTCCATATAGTCTAAGAAACATGTACGCAAAGCATCCAAACAGTACAATTCGCCAATTTTTTGTTCTTCAAGTTTAAGTGAACAATGAGCCCCAATGGTTAATCCGTTATCGGAAGTTATTTGTAACTTTCGACAAGTAGAACAATGAATGGAACAGGTAGATGGTTAAAATCTTTGTATATATTGCTTCTATATAGTCTAAGAAACATATATGCAAAGCATCCAAACAGTACCATTCGCCAATTTTTTGTTCTTCAAGTTTAAGTGAACAATGAGCACCAATGGTTAATACCTTATCGGAAATTATTTGTAATTTTCGACAAGTAGAACAATGAATGGAACAGTTAGACGGTTGAAATATTTGTATATATTGCTTCTATATAGTCTACGAAACATATATGCAAAGCATCCAAACAGTACAATTCGCCAATTTGTTGTTCTTCAAGTTTAAGTGAACAATGAGCCCCATTGTTAATCCATTATCGGAAATTATTTGTAATTTTCGACAAGTAGAACAGTGAATGGAACAGGTAGACGATTGAAATCTTTGTATATGTTGCTTCTATATAGTATAAGAAACATATATGCAAAGCATCGAAACAGTACCATTCGCCAATTTTTTGTTCTTCAAGTTTAAGTGAACAACGAGCCCCATTGTTAATCCTTTAAAGGAAATTATTTGTAAATTTCGACAAGTAGAACAATGAATGGATCAGGTAGACGGTTGAAATCATTGTATATATTGCTTCTATATAACCTACGAAACATATATGCAAAGCATCCAAACAGTACAATTCGCCAATTTTTTGTTCTTCTAGTTTAAGTGAACTACGAGCCCCATTGTTAATCCTTTAACGGAAATTAATTGTAACTTTCTACAAGTAGAACAATGATTGGAACACGCAGACGGTTGAAATCTTTGTATATATTGCTTCCATTTAGTCTAAGAAACATATATGCAATGCATCCAAACAGTACCATTCGCCAATTTTTTGTTCTTCAAGTTTAAGTGAACAATGAGCCCCATTGTTAATCCTTTATCGGAAATTATTTGTAACTTTCGACAAGAAGAACAATGAATGGAAAAGGTAGACGGTTGAAATCTTTGTATATATTGCTTCTATATAGTCTAAGAAACATATATGCAAAGCATCCAAACAGTACCATTCGCCAATTGTTTGTTCTTCAAGTTTAAGTGAACAATGAGCCCAATGGTTAATCCTTTAACGGAAATTAATTGTAACTTTCGACAAGTAGAACAATGAATGGAACAGGTAGACGGTTGAAATCTTTGTATATATTGCTTCTATATAGTCTAAGAAACATATATGCAAAGCATCCAAACAGCACAATTCGCCAATTTATTGTTCTTCAAGTTTAAGTGATCAACGAGCCCCATTGTTAATCCTTTAAAGGAAATTATTTGTAACTTTCGACAAGTAGAACAATGAATGGAACAGGTAGACGGCTGAAATCTTTGTATATATTGCTTCTATATAGTCTAAGAAACATATATGCAAAGCATCCAAACAGTACCATTCGCCAATTTTTTGTTCTTCATGTTTAAGTGAACTACGATCCCCATTGTTAATCCCTTAACGGAAATTATTTGTAACTTTCGACAAGTAGAACAGTGAATGGAACAGGTAGACGGTTGAAATCTTTGTATATATTGCTTCTATATAGTATAAGAAACATTTATGCAAAGCATCCAAACAGTACAATTCGCCAATTTTTTGTTCTTCAAGTTTAAGTAAACTACGTTCCCCATTGTTAATCCCTTAACGGAAATTATTTGTAACTTTCGACAAGTAGAACAGTGAATGGAACAGGTAGACGGTTGAAATCTTTGTATATATTGCTTCTATATAGTCTAAGAAACATATATGCAAAGCATCCAAACAGTACCATTCGCCAATTTTTTGTTCTTCAAGTTTAAGTGAACAATGAGCCCCAATGGTTAATCCTTTATCGGAAATTATTTGTAACTTTCGACAAGTAGAACAATGAATGGAACAGTTAGACGGTTGAAATATTTGTATATATTGCTTCTATATAGTCTACGAAACATATATGCAAAGCATCCAAACAGTACAATTCGCCAATTTTTTGTACTTCAAGTTTAAGTGAACTACGAGCCCCATTATTAATCCTTTAACGGAAATTAATTGTAACTTTCGACAAGTAGAACAATGAATGGAATCGGTAGACGGTTGAAATCTTTGTATATATTGCTTCTATATAGTCTAAGAAACATATATGCAAAGCATCCAAACAGCACAATTCGCCAATTTATTGTTCTTCAAGTTTAAGTGAACAACGAGCCCCATTGTTAATCCTTTAAAGGAAATTATTTGTAACTTTCGACAAGTAGAACAATGAATGGAACAGGTAGACGGTTGAAATCTTTGTATATATTGCTTCTATATAGTCTAAGAAACATATATGCAAAGCATCCAAACAGTACCATTCGCCAATTTTTTGTTCTTCAAGTTTAAGTGAACAATGAGCCCCAATGGTTAATCCTTTATCGGAAATTATTTGTAACTTTCGACAAGTAGAACAATGAATGGAACAGGTAGACGGTTGAAATCTTTGTATATATTGCGTCTATATAGTCTAAGAAACATATATGCAAAGCATCCAAACAGTACCATTCGCCAATTGTTTGTTCTTCAAGTTTAAGTGAACAATGAGGCCAATGGTTAATCCTTTATCGGAAATTATTTGTAATTTTCGACAAGTAGAACAGTGAATGGAACAGGTAGACGGTTGAAATCTTTGTATATATTGCTTCTATATAGTATAAGAAACATTTATGCAAAGCATCCAAACAGTACAATTCGCCAATTTTTTGTTCTTCAAGTTTAAGTAAACTACGTTCCCCATTGTTAATCCCTTAACGGAAATTATTTGTAACTTTCGACAAGTAGAACAGTGAATGGAACAGGTAGACGGTTGAAATCTTTGTATATATTGCTTCTATATAGTATAAGAAACATATATGCAAAGCATCCAAACAGTACCATTCGCCAATTTTTTGTTCTTCAAGTTTAAGTGAACAATGAGCCCCAATGGTTAATCCTTTATCGGAAATTATTTGTAACTTTCGACAAGTAGAACAATGAATGGAACAGGTAGACGGTTGAAATCTTTGTATATATTGCTTCCATATAGTATAAGAAACATATATGCAAGCATCCAAACAGTACAATTCGCCAATTTTTTGTTCTTCAAGTTTAAGTGAACAATGAGCCCCAATGGTTAATCCGTTATCGGAAATTATTTGTAAATTTCGACAAGAAGAACAATGAATGGAAAAGGTAGACGGTTGAAATCTTTGTATATATTGCTTCTATATAGTCTAAGAAACATATATGCAAAGCATCCAAACAGTACCATTCGCCAATTTTTTGTTCTTCAAGTTTAAGTGAACAATGAGCCCCAATGGTTAATCCTTTATCGGAAATTATTTGTAACTTTCGACAAGTAGAACAGTGAATGGAACAGGTAGACGGATGAAATATTTGTATATATTGCTTCTATATAGTATAAGAAACATATATGCAAAGCATCCAAACAGTACAATTCGCCAATTTTTTGTTCTTCAAGTTTAAGTGAACAATGAGCCCCAATGGTTAATCCGTTATCGGAAATTATTTGTAACTTTCGACAAGTAGAACAATGAATGGAACAGGTAGATGGTTGAAATCTTTGTATATATTGCTTCTATATAGTCTAAGAAACATATATGCAAAGCATCCAAACAGTACCATTCGCCAATTGTTTGTTCTTCAAGTTTAAGTGAACAATGAGCCCAATGGTTAATCCTTTATCGGAAATTATTTGTAATTTTCGACAAGTAGAACAATGAATGGAACAGTTAGACGGTTGAAATATTTGTATATGTTGCTTCTATATAGTCTACGAAACATATATGCAAAGCATCCAAACAGTACAATTCGCCAATTTTTTGTTCTTCAAGTTTAAGTGAACAATGAGCCCCAATGGTTAATCCGTTATCGGAAATTATTTGTAAATTTCGACAAGAAGAACAATGAATGGAAAAGGTAGACGGTTGAAATCTTTGTATATATTGCTTCTATATAGTCTAAGAAACATATATGCAAAGCATCCAAACAGTACCATTCGCCAATTTTTTGTTCTTCAAGTTTAAGTGAACAATGAGCCCCAATGGTTAATCCTTTATCGGAAATTATTTGTAACTTTCGACAAGTAGAACAATGAATGGAACAGTTAGACGGTTGAAATATTTGTATATATTGCTTCTATATAGTCTAAGAAACATATATGCAAATCATCCAAACAGTACAATTCGCCAATTTCTTGTTCTTCAAGTTTAAGTAAACTACGATCCCCATTGTTAATCCCTTAACGGAAATTATTTGTAACTTTCGACAAGGAGAACAATGAATGGAACAGGTAGATGGTTGAAATCTTTGTATATATTGCTTCTATATAGTCTAAGAAACATATATGCAAAGCATCCAAACAGTACCATTCGGCACTTTTTTGTTCTTCAAGTTTAAGTGAACAACGAGCCCCATTGTTAATCCTTTAAAGGAAATTATTTGTAAATTTCGACAAGTAGAACAATGATTGGAACACGTAGACGGTTGAAATCTTTGTATATATTGCTTCCATATAGTCTAAGAAACATGTACGCAAAGCATCCAAACAGTACAATTCGCCAATTTTTTGTTCTTCAAGTTTAAGTGAACTACGATCCCCATTGTTAATCCCTTAACGGAAATTATTTGTAACTTTCGACAAGTAGAACAGTGAATGGAACAGGTAGACGGTTGAAATCTTTGTATATATTGCTTCTATATAGTATAAGAAACATATATGCAAAGCATCCAAACAGTACAATTCGCCAATTTTTTGTTCTTCAAGTTTAAGTGAACAATGAGCCCCAATGGTTAATCCGTTATCGGAAATTATTTGTAACTTTCGACAAGTAGAACAATGAATGGAACAGGTAGATGGTTGAAATCTTTGTATATATTGCTTCTATATAGTCTAAGAAACATATATGCAAAGCATCCAAACAGTACCATTCGCCAATTTTTTGTTCTTCAAGTTTAAGTGAACAATGAGCACCAATGGTTAATACTTTATCGGAAATTATTTGTAATTTTCGACAAGTAGAACAATGAATGGAACTGTTAGACGGTTGAAATATTTGTATATATTGCTTCTATATAGTCTACGAAACATATATGCAAAGAATCCAAACAGTACAATTCGCCAATTTGTTGTTCTTCAAGTTTAAGTGAACAATGAGCCCCATTGTTAATCCATTATCGGAAATTATTTGTAATTTTCGACAAGTAGAACAGTGAATGGAACAGGTAGACGATTGAAATCTTTGTATATGTTGCTTCTATATAGTATAAGAAACATATATGCAAAGCATCCAAACAGTACCATTCGCCAATTTTTTGTTCTTCAAGTTTAAGTGAACAACGAGCCCCATTGTTAATCCTTTAAAGGAAATTATTTGTAAATTTCGACAAGTAGAACAATGAATGGATCAGGTAGACGGTTGAAATCATTGTATATATTGCTTCTATATAACCTACGAAACATATATGCAAAGCATCCAAACAGTACAATTCGCCAATTTTTTGTTCTTCTAGTTTAAGTGAACTACGAGCCCCATTGTTAATCCTTTAACGGAAATTAATTGTAACTTTCTACAAGTAGAACAATGATTGGAACACGCAGACGGTTGAAATCTTTGTATATATTGCTTCCATATAGTCTAAGAAACATATATGCAATGCATCCAAACAGTACCATTCGCCAATTTTTTGTTCTTCAAGTTTAAGTGAACAATGAGCCCCATTGTTAATCCTTTATCGGAAATTATTTGTAACTTTCGACAAGAAGAACAATGAATGGAAAAGGTAGACGGTTGAAATCTTTGTATATATTGCTTCTATATAGTCTAAGAAACATATATGCAAAGCATCCAAACAGTACCATTCGCCAATTGTTTGTTCTTCAAGTTTAAGTGAACAATGAGCCCAATGGTTAATCCTTTATCGGAAATTATTTGTAATTTTCGACAAGTAGAACAATGAATGGAACAGTTAGACGGTTGAAATATTTGTATATGTTGCTTCTATATAGTCTACGAAACATATATGCAAAGCATCCAAACAGTACAATTCGCCAATTTTTTGTACTTCAAGTTTAAGTGAACTACAAGCCCCATTGTTAATCCTTTAACGGAAATTAATTGTAACTTTCTACAAGTAGAACAATGATTGGAACACGCAGACGGTTGAAATCTTTGTATATATTGCTTCCATATAGTCTAAGAAACATATATGCAATGCATCCAAACAGTACCATTCGCCAATTTTTTGTTCTTCAAGTTTAAGTGAACAATGAGCCCCATTGTTAATCCTTTATCGGAAATTATTTGTAACTTTCGACAAGAAGAACAATGAATGGAAAAGGTAGACGGTTGAAATCTTTGTATATATTGCTTCTATATAGTCTAAGAAACATATATGCAAAGCATCCAAACAGTACCATTCGCCAATTTTTTGTTCTTCATGTTTAAGTGAACTACGATCCCCATTGTTAATCCCTTAACGGAAATTATTTGTAACTTTCGACAAGTAGAACAGTGAATGGAACAGGTAGACGGTTGAAATATTTGTATACATTGCTTCTATATAGTATAAGAAACATTTATGCAAAGCATCCAAACAGTACAATTCGCCAATTTTTTGTTCTTCAAGTTTAAGTAAACTACGTTCCCCATTGTTAATCCCTTAACGGAAATTATTTGTAACTTTCGACAAGTAGAACAGTGAATGGAACAGGTAGACGGTTGAAATCTTTGTATATATTGCTTCTATATAGTATAAGAAACATATATGCAAAGCATCCAAACAGTACCATTCGCCAATTTTTTGTTCTTCAAGTTTAAGTGAACAATGAGCCCCAATGGTTAATCCTTTATCGGAAATTATTTGTAACTTTCGACAAGTAGAACAATGAATGGAACTGGTAGACGGTTGAAATCTTTGTATATATTGCTTCCATATAGTATAAGAAACATATATGCAAAGCATCCAAACAGTACAATTCGCCAATTTTTTGTTCTTCAAGTTTAAGTGAACAATGAGCCCCAATGGTTAATCCGTTATCGGAAATTATTTGTAAATTTCGACAAGAAGAACAATGAATGGAAAAGGTAGACGGTTGAAATCTTTGTATATATTGCTTCTATATAGTCTAAGAAACATATATGCAAAGCATCCAAACAGTACCATTCGCCAATTTTTTGTTCTTCAAGTTTAAGTGAACAATGAGCCCCAATGGTTAATCCTTTATCGGAAATTATTTGTAACTTTCGACAAGTAGAACAATGAATGGAACAGTTAGACGGTTGAAATATTTGTATATATTGCTTCTATATAGTCTACGAAACATATATGCAAAGCATCCAAACAGTACAATTCGCCAATTTTTTGTACTTCAAGTTTAAGTGAACTACGAGCCCCATTATTAATCCTTTAACGGAAATTAATTGTAACTTTCGACAAGTAGAACAATGAATGGAACAGGTAGACGGTTGAAATCTTTGTATATATTGCTTCTATATAGTCTAAGAAACATATATGCAAAGCATCCAAACAGCACAATTCGCCAATTTATTGTTCTTCAAGTTTAAGTGAACAACGAGCCCCATTGATAATCCTTTAAAGGAAATTATTTGTAACTTTCGACAAGTAGAACAATGAATGGAACAGGTAGACGGTTGAAATCTTTGTATATATTGCTTCTATATAGTCTAAGAAACATATATGCAAAGCATCCAAACAGTACCATTCGCCAATTTTTTGTTCTTCATGTTTAAGTGAACTACGAGCCCCATTGTTAATCCTTTAAAGGAAATTATTTGTAAATTTCGGCAAGTAGAACAATGAATTGAATAGGTAGACGGTTGAAATCATTGTATATATTGCTTCTATATAGTCTAAGAATCATATATGCTAATCATCCAAACAGTACAATTCGCCAATTTCTTGTTCTTCAAGTTTAAGTAAACTACGATGCCCATTGTTAATCCCTTAACGGAAATTATTTGTAACTTTCGACAAGTAGAACAATGAATGGAACAGGTAGACGGTTGAAATCTTTGTATATATTGCTTTTATATAGTCTAAGAAACATATATGCAAATCATCCAAACAGTAAAATTCGCCAATTATTTGATCTTCAAGTTTAAGGGTACTACGAGCCCCATTGTTAATACTTTAACGGAAATTATTTGTAACTTGCGACAAGTAGAACAATGAATGGAACAGGTAGACGGTTGAAATCAATGTATATATTGCTTCTTTATAGTCTAAGAAACATATATGCAAAGCATCCAAACAGTACCATACGGCACTTTTTTGTTCTTCAAGTTTAAGTGAACAACGAGCCCCATTGTTAATCCTTTAAAGGAAATTATTTGTAAATTTCGACAAGTAGAACAATGATTGGAACACGTAGACGGTTGAAATCTTTGTATATATTGCTTCCATATAGTCTAAGAAACATGTACGCAAAGCATCCAAACAGTACAATTCGCCAATTTTTTGTTCTTCAAGTTTAAGTGAACTACGATCCCCATTGTTAATCCCTTAACGGAAATTATTTGTAACTTTCGACAAGTAGAACAGTGAATGGAACAGGTAGACGGATGAAATATTTGTATATATTGCTTCTATATAGTATAAGAAACATATATGCAAAGCATCCAAACAGTACAATTCGCCAATTTTTTGTTCTTCAAGTTTAAGTGAACAATGAGCCCCAATGGTTAATCCGTTATCGGAAATTATTTGTAACTTTCGACAAGTAGAACAATGAATGGAACAGGTAGATGGTTGAAATCTTTGTATATATTGCTTCTATATAGTCTAAGAAACATATATGCAAAGCATCCAAACAGTACCATTCGCCAATTGTTTGTTCTTCAAGTTTAAGTGAACAATGAGCCCAATGGTTAATCCTTTATCGGAAATTATTTGTAATTTTCGACAAGTAGAACAATGAATGGAACAGTTAGACGGTTGAAATATTTGTATATGTTGCTTCTATATAGTCTACGAAACATATATGCAAAGCATCCAAACAGTACAATTCGCCAATTTTTTGTTCTTCAAGTTTAAGTGAACAATGAGCCCCAATGGTTAATCCGTTATCGGAAATTATTTGTAAATTTCGACAAGAAGAACAATGAATGGAAAAGGTAGACGGTTGAAATCTTTGTATATATTGCTTCTATATAGTCTAAGAAACATATATGCAAAGCATCCAAACAGTACCATTCGCCAATTTTTTGTTCTTCAAGTTTAAGTGAACAATGAGCCCCAATGGTTAATCCTTTATCGGAAATTATTTGTAACTTTCGACAAGTAGAACAATGAATGGAACAGTTAGACGGTTGAAATATTTGTATATATTGCTTCTATATAGTCTACGAAACATATATGCAAAGCATCCAAACAGTACAATTCGCCAATTTTTTGTACTTCAAGTTTAAGTGAACTACGAGCCCCATTATTAATCCTTTAACGGAAATTAATTGTAACTTTCGACAAGTAGAACAATGAATGGAACAGGTAGACGGTTGAAATCTTTGTATATATTGCTTCTATATAGTCTAAGAAACATATATGCAAAGCATCCAAACAGCACAATTCGCCAATTTATTGTTCTTCAAGTTTAAGTGAACAACGAGCCCCATTGTTAATCCTTTAAAGGAAATTATTTGTAACTTTCGACAAGTAGAACAATGAATGGAACAGGTAGACGGTTGAAATCTTTGTATATATTGCTTCTATATAGTCTAAGAAACATATATGCAAAGCATCCAAACAGTACCATTCGCCAATTTTTTGTTCTTCATGTTTAAGTGAACTACGAGCCCCATTGTTAATCCTTTAAAGGAAATTATTTGTAAATTTCGGCAAGTAGAACAATGAATTGAATAGGTAGACGGTTGAAATCATTGTATATATTGCTTCTATATAGTCTAAGAATCATATATGCTAATCATCCAAACAGTACAATTCGCCAATTTCTTGTTCTTCAAGTTTAAGTAAACTACGATGCCCATTGTTAATCCCTTAACGGAAATTATTTGTAACTTTCGACAAGTAGAACAATGAATGGAACAGGTAGACGGTTGAAATCTTTGTATATATTGCTTTTATATAGTCTAAGAAACATATATGCAAATCATCCAAACAGTAAAATTCGCCAATTATTTGATCTTCAAGTTTAAGGGTACTACGAGCCCCATTGTTAATACTTTAACGGAAATTATTTGTAACTTGCGACAAGTAGAACAATGAATGGAACAGGTAGACGGTTGAAATCAATGTATATATTGCTTCTTTATAGTCTAAGAAACATATATGCAAAGCATCCAAACAGTACCATACGGCACTTTTTTGTTCTTCAAGTTTAAGTGAACAACGAGCCCCATTGTTAATCCTTTAAAGGAAATTATTTGTAAATTTCGACAAGTAGAACAATGATTGGAACACGTAGACGGTTGAAATCTTTGTATATATTGCTTCCATATAGTCTAAGAAACATGTACGCAAAGCATCCAAACAGTACAATTCGCCAATTTTTTGTTCTTCAAGTTTAAGTGAACTACGATCCCCATTGTTAATCCCTTAACGGAAATTATTTGTAACTTTCGACAAGTAGAACAGTGAATGGAACAGGTAGACGGATGAAATATTTGTATATATTGCTTCTATATAGTATAAGAAACATATATGCAAAGCATCCAAACAGTACAATTCGCCAATTTTTTGTTCTTCAAGTTTAAGTGAACAATGAGCCCCAATGGTTAATCCGTTATCGGAAATTATTTGTAACTTTCGACAAGTAGAACAATGAATGGAACAGGTAGATGGTTGAAATCTTTGTATATATTGCTTCTATATAGTCTAAGAAACATATATGCAAAGCATCCAAACAGTACCATTCGCCAATTTTTTGTTCTTCAAGTTTAAGTGAACAATGAGCACCAATGGTTAATACTTTATCGGAAATTATTTGTAATTTTCGACAAGTAGAACAATGAATGGAACAGTTAGACGGTTGAAATATTTGTATATATTGCTTCTATATAGTCTACGAAACATATATGCAAAGCATCCAAACAGTACAATTCGCCAATTTGTTGTTCTTCAAGTTTAAGTGAACAATGAGCCCCATTGTTAATCCATTATCGGAAATTATTTGTAATTTTCGACAAGTAGAACAGTGAATGGAACAGGTAGACGATTGAAATCTTTGTATATGTTGCTTCTATATAGTATAAGAAACATATATGCAAAGCATCCAAACAGTACCATTCGCCAATTTCTTGTTCTTCAAGTTTAAGTGAACAACGAGCCCCATTGTTAATCCTTTAAAGGAAATTATTTGTAAATTTCGACAAGTAGAACAATGAATGGATCAGGTAGACGGTTGAAATCATTGTATATATTGCTTCTATATAGTCTAAGAAACATATATGCAAAGCATCCAAACAGTACCAGTCGCCAATTTTTTGTTCTTCTAGTTTAAGTGAACTACGAGCCCCATTGTTAATCCTTTAACGGAAATTAATTGTAACTTTCTACAAGTAGAACAAAGATTGGAACACGCAGACGGTTGAAATCTTTGTATATATTGCTTCCATATAGTCTAAGAAACATATATGCAATGCATCCAAACAGTACCATTCGCCAATTTTTTGTTCTTCAAGTTTAAGTAAACAATGAGCCCCATTGTTAATCCTTTATCGGAAATTATTTGTAACTTTCGACAAGAAGAACAATGAATGGAAAAGGTAGACGGTTGAAATCTTTGTATATATTGCTTCTATATAGTCTAAGAAACATATATGCAAAGCATCCAAACAGTACCATTCGCCAATTGTTTGTTCTTCAAGTTTAAGTGAACAATGAGCCCAATGGTTAATCCTTTATCGGAAATTATTTGTAATTTTCGACAAGTAGAACAATGAATGGAACAGTTAGACGGTTGAAATATTTGTATATGTTGCTTCTATATAGTCTACGAAACATATATGCAAAGCATCCAAACAGTACAATTCGCCAATTTTTTGTACTTCAAGTTTAAGTGAACTACGAGCCCCATTGTTAATCCTTTAACGGAAATTAATTGTAACTTTCGACAAGTAGAACAATGAATGGAACAGGTAGACGGTTGAAATCTTTGTATATATTGCTTCTATATAGTCTAAGAAACATATATGCAAAGCATCCAAACAGCACAATTCGCCAATTTATTGTTCTTCAAGTTTAAGTGATCAACGAGCCCCATTGTTAATCCTTTAAAGGAAATTATTTGTAACTTTCGACAAGTAGAACAATGAATGGAACAGGTAGACGGTTGAAATCTTTGTATATATTGCTTCTATATAGTCTAAGAAACATATATGCAAAGCATCCAAACAGTACCATTCGCCAATTTTTTGTTCTTCATGTTTAAGTGAACTACGAGCCCCATTGTTAATCCTTTAAAGGAAATTATTTGTAAATTTCGGCAAGTAGAACATTGAATGGAATAGGTAGACGGTTGAAATCATTGTATATATTGCTTCTATATAGTCTAAGAAACATATATGCAAATCATCCAAACAGTACAATTCGCCAATTTCTTGTTCTTCAGTTTAAGTAAACTACGATCCCCATTGTTAATCCCTTAACGGAAATTATTTGTAACTTTCGACAAGGAGAACAATGAATGGAACAGGTAGATGGTTGAAATCTTTGTATATATTGCTTCTATATAGTCTAAGAAACATATATGCAAAGCATCCAAACAGTACCATTCGGCACTTTTTTGTTCTTCAAGTTTAAGTGAACAACGAGCCCCATTGTTAATCCTTTAAAGGAAATTATTTGTAAATTTCGACAAGTAGAACAATGATTGGAACACGTAGACGGTTGAAATCTTTGTATATATTGCTTCCATATAGTCTAAGAAACATGTACGCAAAGCATCCAAACAGTACAATTCGCCAATTTTTTGTTCTTCAAGTTTAAGTGAACTACGATCCCCATTGTTAATCCCTTAACGGAAATTATTTGTAACTTTCGACAAGTAGAACAGTGAATGGAACAGGTAGACGGTTGAAATCTTTGTATATATTGCTTCTATATAGTATAAGAAACATATATGCAAAGCATCCAAACAGTACAATTCGCCAATTTTTTGTTCTTCAAGTTTAAGTGAACAATGAGCCCCAATGGTTAATCCGTTATCGGAAATTATTTGTAACTTTCGACAAGTAGAACAATGAATGGAACAGGTAGATGGTTGAAATCTTTGTATATATTGCTTCTATATAGTCTAAGAAACATATATGCAAAGCATCCAAACAGTACCATTCGCCAATTTTTTGTTCTTCAAGTTTAAGTGAACAATGAGCACCAATGGTTAATACTTTATCGGAAATTATTTGTAATTTTCGACAAGTAGAACAATGAATGGAATAGTTAGACGGTTGAAATATTTGTATATATTGCTTCTATATAGTCTACGAAACATATATGCAAAGCATCCAAACAGTACAATTCGCCAATTTGTTGTTCTTCAAGTTTAAGTGAACAATGAGCCCCATTGTTAATCCATTATCGGAAATTATTTGTAATTTTCGACAAGTAGAACAGTGAATGGAACAGGTAGACGATTGAAATCTTTGTATATGTTGCTTCTATATAGTATAAGAAACATATATGCAAAGCATCCAAACAGTACCATTCGCCAATTTTTTGTTCTTCAAGTTTAAGTGAACAACGAGCCCCATTGTTAATCCTTTAAAGGAAATTATTTGTAAATTTCGACAAGTAGAACAATGAATGGATCAGGTAGACGGTTGAAATCATTGTATATATTGCTTCTATATAACCTACGAAACATATATGCAAAGCATCCAAACAGTACAATTCGCCAATTTTTTGTTCTTCTAGTTTAAGTGAACTACGAGCCCCATTGTTAATCCTTTAACGGAAATTAATTGTAACTTTCTACAAGTAGAACAATGATTGGAACACGCATACGGTTGAAATCTTTGTATATATTGCTTCCATATAGTCTAAGAAACATATATGCAATGCATCCAAACAGTACCATTCGCCAATTTTTTGTTCTTCAAGTTTAAGTGAACAATGAGCCCCATTGTTAATCCTTTATCGGAAATTATTTGTAACTTTCGACAAGAAGAACAATGAATGGAAAAGGTAGACGGTTGAAATCTTTGTATATATTGCTTCTATATAGTCTAAGAAACATATATGCAAAGCATCCAAACAGTACCATTCGCCAATTGTTTGTTCTTCAAGTTTAAGTGAACAATGAGCCCAATGGTTAATCCTTTATCGGAAATTATTTGTAATTTTCGACAAGTAGAACAATGAATGGAACAGTTAGACGGTTGAAATATTTGTATATGTTGCTTCTATATAGTCTACGAAACATATATGCAAAGCATCCAAACAGTACAATTCGCCAATTTTTTGTACTTCAAGTTTAAGTGAACTACAAGCCCCATTGTTAATCCTTTAACGGAAATTAATTGTAACTTTCGACAAGTAGAACAATGAATGGAACAGGTAGACGGTTGAAATCTTTGTATATATTGCTTCTATATAGTCTAAGAAACATATATGCAAAGCATCCAAACAGCACAATTCGCCAATTTATTGTTCTTCAAGTTTAAGTGATCAACGAGCCCCATTGTTAATCCTTTAAAGGAAATTATTTGTAACTTTCGACAAGTAGAACAATGAATGGAACAGGTAGACGGTTGAAATCTTTGTATACATTGCTTCTATATAGTCTAAGAAACATATATGCAAAGCATCCAAACAGTACCATTCGCCAATTTTTTGTTCTTCATGTTTAAGTGAACTACGAGCCCCATTGTTAATCCTTTAAAGGAAATTATTTGTAAATTTCGGCAAGTAGAACATTGAATGGAATAGGTAGACGGTTGAAATCATTGTATATATTGCTTCTATATAGTCTAAGAAACATATATGCAAATCATCCAAACAGTACAATTCGCCAATTTCTTGTTCTTCAAGTTTAAGTAAACTACGATCCCCATTGTTAATCCCTTAACGGAAATTATTTGTAACTTTCGACAAGGAGAACAATGAATGGAACAGGTAGATGGTTGAAATCTTTGTATATATTGCTTCCATATAGTCTAAGAAACATGTACGCAAAGCATCCAGACAGTACCATTCGCCAATTTTTTGTTCTTCAAGTTTAAGTGAACAATGAGCCCCAATGGTTAATCCTTTATCGGAAATTATTTGTAATTTACGACAAGTAGTACAATGAATGGAACAGGTAGACGGTTGAAATCTTTATATATATTGCTTCTATATAATCTAAGAAACATATATGCAAAGCATCCAAACAGTACAATTCGCCAATTTCTTGTTCTTCAAGTTTAAGTGAACAACGAGCCCCATTGTTAATCCTTTAAATGAAATTATTTGTAAATTTCGACAAGTAGAACAATGATTGGAACACGTAGACGGTTGAAATCTTTGTATATATTGCTTCCATATAGTCTAAGAAACATATATGCAAAGCATCCAAACAGTACAACTTGCCAATTTTTTGTACTTCAAGTTTAAGTGAACTACGGGCCCCATTGATAATCATGAAACGGAAATTATTTCTAACTTTCTACAAGTAGATCAATGTATGGAACAGGTAGACGATTGAAATCTTTGTATATATTGCTTCTATATAGTCTAAGAAACATATATGCAAAGCATCCAAACAGTACAATTCGCCAATTTTTTGTTCTTCAAGTTTAAGTGAACAACGAGCCCCATTGTTAATCATGAAACGGAAATTATTTGTAACTTTCTACAAGTAGATCAATGAATAGAACAGGTAGACGATTGAAATCTTTGTATATATTGCTTCTATATAGTCTAAGAAACATATATGCAAAGCATCCAAACAGTACAATTCGTCAATTTCTTGTTCTTCAAGTTTAAGTAAACTACGATCCCCATTGTTAATCCCTTAACGGAAATTATTTGTATCTTTCGACAAGTAGAACAATGAATGGAACAGGTAGACGGTTGAAATCTTTGTATATATTGCTTCTATATAGTCTAAGAAACATATATGCAAAGCATCCAAACAGTACAATTCGTCAATTTGTTGTTCTTCAAGTTTAAGTAAACTACGATCCCCATTGTTAATCCCTTAACGGAAATTATTTGTATCTTTCGACAAGTAGAACAATGAATGGAACAGGTAGACGGTTGAAATCATTGTATATATTGCTTCTATATAATCTACGAAACATATATGCAAATCATCCAAACAGTACAATTCGCCAATTATTTGTTCTTCAAGTTTAAGTGAACTACGAGCCCCATTGTTAATACTTTAACGGAAATTATTTGTAACTTGCGACAAGTAGAACAATGAATGGAACAGGTAGCCGGTTGAAATCAATGTATATATTGCTTCTATATAGTCTAAGAAACATATATGCAAAGCATCCAAACAGTACAATTCGCCAATTTTTTGTTCTTCAAGTTTAAGTAAACTACGATCCCCTTTGTTAATCCCTTAACGGAAATTATTTGTAACATTCGACAAGTAGAACAATGAATGGAACAGGTAGACGGATGAAATCATTGTATATATTGCTTCTATATAGTCTAAGAAACATATATGCAAAGCATCCAAACAGTACAATTCGCCAATTTTTTGATCTTCAAGTTTAAGTGAACAATGAGCCCTAATGGTTAATCCTTTATCGGTAATTATTTGTAACTTTCGACAAGTAGAACAATGAATGGAACAGGTAGCCGGTTGAAATCAATGTATATATTGCTTCTATATAGTCTAAGAAACATACATGTAAAGCATCCAAACAGTACCATTCGCCAATTTTTTGTTCTTCAAGTTTAAGTGAACAACGAGCCCCTTTGTTAATCCTTTAAAGGAAATTATTTGTAAATTTCGACAAGTAGAACAATGATTGGAACAGGTAGACGGTTGAAATCTTTGTATATATTGCTTCCATATAGTCTAAGAAACATATATGCAAAGCATCCAAACAGTACAATTCTACAATTTTTTGTTCTTCAAGATTAAGTAAACTACGATCCCCATTGTTAATCCCTTAACGGAAATTATTTGTAACTTTCGACAAGTAGAACAATGAATGGAACAGGTAGACGGTTGAAATCTTTGTATATATTGCTTCCATATAGTCTAAGAAACATGTACGCAAAGCATCCAAACAGTACAATTCGCCAATTTTTTGTTCTTCAAGTTTAAGTGAACTACGATCCCCATTGTTAATCCCTTAACGGAAATTATTTGTAACTTTCGACAAGTAGAACAGTGAATGGAACAGGTAGACGGTTGAAATCTTTGTATATATTGCTTCTATATAGTATAAGAAACATATATGCAAAGCATCCAAACAGTACAATTCGCCAATTTTTTGTTCTTCAAGTTTAAGTGAACAATGAGCCCCAATGGTTAATCCGTTATCGGAAATTATTTGTAACTTTCGACAAGTAGAACAATGAATGGAACAGGTAGATGGTTGAAATCTTTGTATATATTGCTTCTATATAGTCTAAGAAACATATATGCAAAGCATCCAAACAGTACCATTCGCCAATTTTTTGTTCTTCAAGTTTAAGTGAACAATGAGCACCAATGGTTAATACTTTATCGGAAATTATTTGTAATTTTCGACAAGTAGAACAATGAATGGAACTGTTAGACGGTTGAAATATTTGTATATATTGCTTCTATATAGTCTACGAAACATATATGCAAAGCATCCAAACAGTACAATTCGCCAATTTGTTGTTCTTCAAGTTTAAGTGAACAATGAGCCCCATTGTTAATCCATTATCGGAAATTATTTGTAATTTTCGACAAGTAGAACAGTGAATGGAACAGGTAGACGATTGAAATCTTTGTATATGTTGCTTCTATATAGTCTACGAAACATATATGCAAAGCATCCAAACAGTACAATTCGCCAATTTTTTGTTCTTCAAGTTTAAGTGAACAACGAGCCCCATTGTTAATCCTTTAAAGGAAATTATTTGTAAATTTCGACAAGTAGAACAATGAATGGATCAGGTAGACGGTTGAAATCATTGTATATATTGCTTCTATATAACCTACGAAACATATATGCAAAGCATCCAAACAGTACAATTCGCCAATTTTTTGTTCTTCTAGTTTAAGTGAACTACGAGCCCCATTGTTAATCCTTTAACGGAAATTAATTGTAACTTTCTACAAGTAGAACAATGATTGGAACACGCAGACGGTTGAAATCTTTGTATATATTGCTTCCATATAGTCTAAGAAACATATATGCAATGCATCCAAACAGTACCATTCGCCAATTTTTTGTTCTTCAAGTTTAAGTGAACAATGAGCCCCATTGTTAATCCTTTATCGGAAATTATTTGTAACTTTCGACAAGAAGAACAATGAATGGAAAAGGTAGACGGTTGAAATCTTTGTATATATTGCTTCTATATAGTCTAAGAAACATATATGCAAAGCATCCAAACAGTACCATTCGCCAATTGTTTGTTCTTCAAGTTTAAGTGAACAATGAGCCCAATGGTTAATCCTTTATCGGAAATTATTTGTAATTTTCGACAAGTAGAACAATGAATGGAACAGTTAGACGGTTGAAATATTTGTATATGTTGCTTCTATATAGTCTACGAAACATATATGCAAAGCATCCAAACAGTACAATTCGCCAATTTTTTGTTCTTCAAGTTTAAGTGAACAATGAGCCCCAATGGTTAATCCGTTATCGGAAATTATTTGTAAATTTCGACAAGAAGAACAATGAATGGAAAAGGTAGACGGTTGAAATCTTTGTATATATTGCTTCTATATAGTCTAAGAAACATATATGCAAAGCATCCAAACAGTACCATTCGCCAATTTTTTGTTCTTCAAGTTTAAGTGAACAATGAGCCCCAATGGTTAATCCTTTATCGGAAATTATTTGTAACTTTCGACAAGTAGAACAATGAATGGAACAGTTAGACGGTTGAAATATTTGTATATATTGCTTCTATATAGTCTACGAAACATATATGCAAAGCATCCAAACAGTACAATTCGCCAATTTTTTGTACTTCAAGTTTAAGTGAACTACGAGCCCCATTATTAATCCTTTAACGGAAATTAATTGTAACTTTCGACAAGTAGAACAATGAATGGAACAGGTAGACGGTTGAAATCTTTGTATATATTGCTTCTATATAGTCTAAGAAACATATATGCAAAGCATCCAAACAGCACAATTCGCCAATTTATTGTTCTTCAAGTTTAAGTGAACAACGAGCCCCATTGTTAATCCTTTAAAGGAAATTATTTGTAACTTTCGACAAGTAGAACAATGAATGGAACAGGTAGACGGTTGAAATCTTTGTATATATTGCTTCTATATAGTCTAAGAAACATATATGCAAAGCATCCAAACAGTACCATTCGCCAATTTTTTGTTCTTCATGTTTAAGTGAACTACGAGCCCCATTGTTAATCCTTTAAAGGAAATTATTTGTAAATTTCGGCAAGTAGAACAATGAATTGAATAGGTAGACGGTTGAAATCATTGTATATATTGCTTCTATATAGTCTAAGAATCATATATGCTAATCATCCAAACAGTACAATTCGCCAATTTCTTGTTCTTCAAGTTTAAGTAAACTACGATGCCCATTGTTAATCCCTTAACGGAAATTATTTGTAACTTTCGACAAGTAGAACAATGAATGGAACAGGTAGACGGTTGAAATCTTTGTATATATTGCTTTTATATAGTCTAAGAAACATATATGCAAATCATCCAAACAGTAAAATTCGCCAATTATTTGATCTTCAAGTTTAAGGGTACTACGAGCCCCATTGTTAATACTTTAACGGAAATTATTTGTAACTTGCGACAAGTAGAACAATGAATGGAACAGGTAGACGGTTGAAATCAATGTATATATTGCTTCTTTATAGTCTAAGAAACATATATGCAAAGCATCCAAACAGTACCATACGGCACTTTTTTGTTCTTCAAGTTTAAGTGAACAACGAGCCCCATTGTTAATCCTTTAAAGGAAATTATTTGTAAATTTCGACAAGTAGAACAATGATTGGAACACGTAGACGGTTGAAATCTTTGTATATATTGCTTCCATATAGTCTAAGAAACATGTACGCAAAGCATCCAAACAGTACAATTCGCCAATTTTTTGTTCTTCAAGTTTAAGTGAACTACGATCCCCATTGTTAATCCCTTAACGGAAATTATTTGTAACTTTCGACAAGTAGAACAGTGAATGGAACAGGTAGACGGATGAAATATTTGTATATATTGCTTCTATATAGTATAAGAAACATATATGCAAAGCATCCAAACAGTACAATTCGCCAATTTTTTGTTCTTCAAGTTTAAGTGAACAATGAGCCCCAATGGTTAATCCGTTATCGGAAATTATTTGTAACTTTCGACAAGTAGAACAATGAATGGAACAGGTAGATGGTTGAAATCTTTGTATATATTGCTTCTATATAGTCTAAGAAACATATATGCAAAGCATCCAAACAGTACCATTCGCCAATTTTTTGTTCTTCAAGTTTAAGTGAACAATGAGCACCAATGGTTAATACTTTATCGGAAATTATTTGTAATTTTCGACAAGTAGAACAATGAATGGAACAGTTAGACGGTTGAAATATTTGTATATATTGCTTCTATATAGTCTACGAAACATATATGCAAAGCATCCAAACAGTACAATTCGCCAATTTGTTGTTCTTCAAGTTTAAGTGAACAATGAGCCCCATTGTTAATCCATTATCGGAAATTATTTGTAATTTTCGACAAGTAGAACAGTGAATGGAACAGGTAGACGATTGAAATCTTTGTATATGTTGCTTCTATATAGTATAAGAAACATATATGCAAAGCATCCAAACAGTACCATTCGCCAATTTCTTGTTCTTCAAGTTTAAGTGAACAACGAGCCCCATTGTTAATCCTTTAAAGGAAATTATTTGTAAATTTCGACAAGTAGAACAATGAATGGATCAGGTAGACGGTTGAAATCATTGTATATATTGCTTCTATATAGTCTAAGAAACATATATGCAAAGCATCCAAACAGTACCATTCGCCAATTTTTTGTTCTTCTAGTTTAAGTGAACTACGAGCCCCATTGTTAATCCTTTAACGGAAATTAATTGTAACTTTCTACAAGTAGAACAAAGATTGGAACACGCAGACGGTTGAAATCTTTGTATATATTGCTTCCATATAGTCTAAGAAACATATATGCAATGCATCCAAACAGTACCATTCGCCAATTTTTTGTTCTTCAAGTTTAAGTGAACAATGAGCCCCATTGTTAATCCTTTATCGGAAATTATTTGTAACTTTCGACAAGAAGAACAATGAATGGAAAAGGTAGACGGTTGAAATCTTTGTATATATTGCTTCTATATAGTCTAAGAAACATATATGCAAAGCATCCAAACAGTACCATTCGCCAATTGTTTGTTCTTCAAGTTTAAGTGAACAATGAGCCCAATGGTTAATCCTTTATCGGAAATTATTTGTAATTTTCGACAAGTAGAACAATGAATGGAACAGTTAGACGGTTGAAATATTTGTATATGTTGCTTCTATATAGTCTACGAAACATATATGCAAAGCATCCAAACAGTACAATTCGCCAATTTTTTGTACTTCAAGTTTAAGTGAACTACGAGCCCCATTGTTAATCCTTTAACGGAAATTAATTGTAACTTTCGACAAGTAGAACAATGAATGGAACAGGTAGACGGTTGAAATCTTTGTATATATTGCTTCTATATAGTCTAAGAAACATATATGCAAAGCATCCAAACAGCACAATTCGCCAATTTATTGTTCTTCAAGTTTAAGTGATCAACGAGCCCCATTGTTAATCCTTTAAAGGAAATTATTTGTAACTTTCGACAAGTAGAACAATGAATGGAACAGGTAGACGGTTGAAATCTTTGTATATATTGCTTCTATATAGTCTAAGAAACATATATGCAAAGCATCCAAACAGTACCATTCGCCAATTTTTTGTTCTTCATGTTTAAGTGAACTACGAGCCCCATTGTTAATCCTTTAAAGGAAATTATTTGTAAATTTCGGCAAGTAGAACATTGAATGGAATAGGTAGACGGTTGAAATCATTGTATATATTGCTTCTATATAGTCTAAGAAACATATATGCAAATCATCCAAACAGTACAATTCGCCAATTTCTTGTTCTTCAGTTTAAGTAAACTACGATCCCCATTGTTAATCCCTTAACGGAAATTATTTGTAACTTTCGACAAGGAGAACAATGAATGGAACAGGTAGATGGTTGAAATCTTTGTATATATTGCTTCTATATAGTCTAAGAAACATATATGCAAAGCATCCAAACAGTACCATTCGGCACTTTTTTGTTCTTCAAGTTTAAGTGAACAACGAGCCCCATTGTTAATCCTTTAAAGGAAATTATTTGTAAATTTCGACAAGTAGAACAATGATTGGAACACGTAGACGGTTGAAATCTTTGTATATATTGCTTCCATATAGTCTAAGAAACATGTACGCAAAGCATCCAAACAGTACAATTCGCCAATTTTTTGTTCTTCAAGTTTAAGTAAACTACGATCCCCATTGTTAATCCCTTAACGGAAATTATTTGTATCTTTCGACAAGTAGAACAATGAATGGAACAGGTAGACGGTTGAAATCTTTGTATATATTGCTTCTATATAGTCTAAGAAACATATATGCAAAGCATCCAAACAGTACAATTCGTCAATTTGTTGTTCTTCAAGTTTAAGTAAACTACGATCCCCATTGTTAATCCCTTAACGGAAATTATTTGTATCTTTCGACAAGTAGAACAATGAATGAAACAGGTAGACGGTTGAAATCATTGTATATATTGCTTCTATATAATCTACGAAACATATATGCAAATCATCCAAACAGTACAATTCGCCAATTATTTGTTCTTCAAGTTTAAGTGAACTACGAGCCCCATTGTTAATACTTTAACGGAAATTATTTGTAACTTGCGACAAGTAGAACAATGAATGGAACAGGTAGCCGGTTGAAATCAATGTATATATTGCTTCTATATAGTCTAAGAAACATATATGCAAAGCATCCAAACAGTACAATTCGCCAATTTTTTGTTCTTCAAGTTTAAGTAAACTACGATCCCCTTTGTTAATCCCTTAACGGAAATTATTTGTAACATTCGACAAGTAGAACAATGAATGGAACAGGTAGACGGATGAAATCATTGTATATATTGCTTCTATATAGTCTAAGAAACATATATGCAAAGCATCCAAACAGTACAATTCGCCAATTTTTTGATCTTCAAGTTTAAGTGAACAATGAGCCCTAATGGTTAATCCTTTATCGGTAATTATTTGTAACTTTCGACAAGTAGAACAATGAATGGAACAGGTAGCCGGTTGAAATCAATGTATATATTGCTTCTATATAGTCTAAGAAACATACATGTAAAGCATCCAAACAGTACCATTCGCCAATTTTTTGTTCTTCAAGTTTAAGTGAACAACGAGCCCCTTTGTTAATCCTTTAAAGGAAATTATTTGTAAATTTCGACAAGTAGAACAATGATTGGAACACGTAGACGGTTAAAATCTTTGTATATATTGCTTCCATATAGTCTAAGAAACATGTACGCAAAGCATCCAAACAGTACCATTCGCCAATTTTTTGTTCTGCAAGTTTAAGTGAACAATGAGCCCCAATGGTTAATCCTTTATCGGTAATTATTTGTAACATTCGACAAGTAGAACAATGAATGGAACAGGTAGACGGTTGAAATCCTTGTATATATTGCGTCTATATAATCTAAGAAACATATATGCAAAGCATCCAAAAAGTACCATTCGCCAATTTTTTGTTCTTCAAGTTTAAGTGAAGTACGAGCCCCATTGTTAATCCTTTAAAGGAAATTATTTGTAAATTTCGACAAGTAGAACAATGAATGGAACAGGTGGACTGTTGAAATCATTGTATATATTGCTTCTATATAGTCTAAGAAACATATATGCAAAGCGTCCAAACAGTACAATTCGCCAATTATTTGATCTTCAAGTTTAAGTGAACTACGAGCCCCATTGTTAATACTTTAACGGAAATTATTTGTAACTTGCGACAAGTAGAACAATGAATGGAACAGGTAGCCGGTTGAAATCAATGTATATATTGCTTCTATATAGTCTAAGAAACATATATGCAAAGCATCCAAACAGTACCATTCGCAATTTTTTGTTCTTCAAGTTTAAGTGAACAACGAGCCCCATTGTTAATCCTTTAAAGGAAATTATTTGTAAATTTCGACAAGTAGAACAATGATTGGAACACGTAGACGGTTGAAATCTTTGTATATATTGCTTCCATATAGTGTAAGAAAGATGTACGCAAAGAATCCAAACAGTACCATTCGCCAATTTTTTGTTCTTCAAGTTTATGTGAACTACGAGCCCAATTGTTAATCCTCCAAAGGACATTATTTGTAAATTTCGACAAGTAGAACAATGATTGGAACACGTAGACGGTTGAAATCTTTGTATATATTGCTTCCATATAGTCTAAGAAACATGTACGCAAAGCATCCAAACAGTACCATTCGCCAATTTTTTGTTCTTCAAGTTTAAGTGAACTACGAGCCCCATTGTTAATCCTTCAAAGGACATTATTTCTAAATTTCGACAAGTAGAACAATGAATGGAACAGGTAGACTGTTGAAATCATTGTATATATTGCTTCTATATAGTCTAAGAAACATATATGCAAAGCATCCAAACAGTACAATTCTACAATTTTTTGTTCTTCAAGATTAAGTAAACTACGATCCCCATTGTTAATCCCTTAACGGAAATTATTTGTAACTTTCGACAAGTAGAACAATGAATGGAACAGGTAGACGGTTGAAATCTTTGTATATATTGCTTCTATATAATCTAAGAAACATATATGCAAAGCATCCAAACAGAACCATTCGCCAATTTTTTGTTCTTCAAATTTAAGTGAACAACGAGCCCCATTGATAATCATGAAACGGAAATTATTTGTAACTTTCGACAAGTAGAACAATGAATGGAACAGGTAGACGGTTGAAATCTATGTATATATTGCTTCTATATAGTCTAAGAAACATATATGCAAAGCATCCAAACAGTACCATTCACCAATTTCTTGTTCTTCAAGTTTAAGTGAACAACGAGCCCCTTTGTTAATCCTTTAAAGGAAATTATTTGTAAATTTCGACAAGTAGAACAATGATTGGAACACGTAGACGGTTGAAATCTTTGTATATATTGCTTCCATATAGTCTAAGAAACATGTACGCAAAGCATCCAAACAGTACCATTCGCCAATTTTTTGTTCTTCAAGTTTAAGTGAACAATGAGCCCCAATGGTTAATCCTTTATCGGTAATTATTTGTAACATTCGACAAGTAGAACAATGAATGGAACAGGTAGACGGTTGAAATCCTTGTATATATTGCGTCTATATAATCTAAGAAACATATATGCAAAGCATCCAAAAAGTACCATTCGCCAATTTTTTGTTCTTCAAGTTTAAGTGAAGTACGAGCCCCATTGTTAATCCTTTAAAGGAAATTATTTGTAAATTTCGACAAGTAGAACAATGAATGGAACAGGTGGACTGTTGAAATCATTGTATATATTGCTTCTATATAGTCTAAGAAACATATATGCAAAGCGTCCAAACAGTACAATTCGCCAATTATTTGATCTTCAAGTTTAAGTGAACTACGAGCCCCATTGTTAATACTTTAACGGAAATTATTTGTAACTTGCGACAAGTAGAACAATGAATGGAACAGGTAGCCGGTTGAAATCAATGTATATATTGCTTCTATATAGTCTAAGAAACATATATGCAAAGCATCCAAACAGTACCATTCGCAATTTTTTGTTCTTCAAGTTTAAGTGAACAACGAGCCCCATTGTTAATCCTTTAAAGGAAATTATTTGTAAATTTCGACAAGTAGAACAATGATTGGAACACGTAGACGGTTGAAATCTTTGTATATATTGCTTCCATATAGTGTAAGAAAGATGTACGCAAAGCATCCAAACAGTACCATTCGCCAATTTTTTGTTCTTCAAGTTTAAGTGAACTACGAGCCCAATTGTTAATCCTCCAAAGGGCATTATTTGTAAATTTCGACAAGTAGAACAATGATTGGAACACGTAGACGGTTGAAATCTTTGTATATATTGCTTCCATATAGTCTAAGAAACATGTACGCAAAGCATCCAAACAGTACCATTCGCCAATTTTTTGTTCTTCAAGTTTAAGTGAACTACGAGCCCCATTGTTAATCCTTCAAA